>CAUYRH010016517.1:0-45255 GCA_963574655.1 Perodicticus potto | reverse complement strand
TCTATCCAACACTGCTAAAGGAGTATTATAATCTCCAACTACTATGGAGCTGGAGGAAATCAAGTTACTCCTGTCTATTAGAGTTTTTCTTATAAATTGAGGTGCATTCTGGTTGGGTCCATAAATATTAATAATTGAAATCTCATCATATTGAGTATTACCTTTAGCATATATGAAATGTCCGTCTTTATCCTTCCTTACTTTGGTTGATTTAAAGCCTATTGTATCTGCAAATAAGATTGCAACACCTGCTTTTTTCTGTTTTCCATTTGCCTGGAATGTAGATGACCATCCCTTCACCCTGAGTCTATATTTATCTTTTAATGTAAGATGAGATTCTTGTATGCAGCAGACATCTGGCCTGAGTTTTTGTATCCAGTCAGCCAACCTATGCCCTTTTAGAGGACAATTTAAACCATTCACATAAATTGAAAATATTGATAACTCTTGAGAAAATCTAGTGGAGATTTTTAATCCTTTCATCGCTGTGGAAGTTGGAGTTTGATAAAAAGTTTCTGGATGAGTTTTCTTTTGTGTTGGTGGGTTACGCTGGTCTTTGTGGAGAATTGGTCTAAGTGTATCCTGGAGAGCTGGTTTAGTGATAGCAATTTTCTTCAACATGTGGATGTCATTAAAGTATTTAATTTTTCCATCATAAATGAAACTCAGTTTAGCTGGATATGAGATCCTGGGTCGAAAGTTATTTTGTTTTAGGTGATTAAAAGTCAATGACCATTCTCTTCTAGCTTGAAAGGTTTGATCAGAGAGATCTGCAGTTATTCTAATATTCTTGCCCTTGTAGGTTATAGATTTCTTGCTTCTGGTTGCTTTCAAAATTTTCTCCTTCATATTAACTTTAGTGAACTTAATTATGATGTGCATGGGGGATGTTTTATTCAGGTTGAGTTATGCTGGGGTTCTGAAACTGTCTGCTGTCTGAATTTCAGAATGTCTTGGCATGTCTGGAAAATTCTCTTTCATTATCTCATAAAGAAGAGACTCTGTGCCTTGTGATTCCACTTCATTATTTTCAGGTATCCCTATAAGGCAAATATTGGTTTTCTTCGAGTTATCCCAGAACTGAGAGAATGATCCATTTTTGCCTTCCACTTCTCTTTCTCTTTGTAGGTTTCGGAAGGTTCAAAAGCTTTGTCTTAAATGTCAGAAATCCTTTCTTCTGCTTGCTCCATTCTGTTACTGAGGGATTCTAATGTATTTCTCAGATCGTTGAGGGCTGCAACTTCTTGTCTCAATGTGTCAAAATCTTTGGTCATTTGGTCTTTTAATTCCTTGACTTCTTGAGGCATTTTTTGAAATATACCCTGAATTTCTAAATCCAACTTTTCCTCTATTTTATTAATCTTGTTTGCAATCCAAATTCTGAATTTGATTTCTGACATCTCAGCCATCTGTTTATGCATAGGATCGTCATTTGTGTCCACCAAATTGTTCCTCAGTGGGGGTGATCTATTCTGGTTCATGTTTCCAGAGCTTTTCCATTGTTTCCGCCACATGATTAATTTTACACTGTTTGGCTGGATGAGTAGATAAGGACAAGTTGGGTTGGGGGTTCTAGGAGTAGTGATTGACCAGTCCTTTGCTTGAAAGCTGGGACTGGTGTCTGTACCATTTCCCCTAGAGCTTTGCCAAGGACCCGTATACTGCTACTTCTTGTGAAACTGGGGACCTTGTTGCTGTGGTGGAAGTTAAGTGGCTCTGTCTTATTTTCAGCTGGTCTTTGTCTTACCCTAGAGAATCAGTTACTCTGGATTGAAATCTGAGCTGTGGAGAAATATCAGCAGTTAAGTAACCACGCCCCCCCCCACCATAGGCAACAATTGGAAAAGCAAAATCAAACCTTCCCACTACCACACACCCAGGGTACCACTTTGGAAAGTCCTCGGGTGTTTGGCCCAGTTGAAGAGGTCCCAATCAATTGTTCCAGCCAGCACCAGTCTCAAATGGAAGAGTTAAAAAGTCTCTGGTAACTAGATAGCAGGGATCTGCTGGAAGCTGTAGTATAACTCACTCTAGTGCTCTGTGAGCTCAGGAAGTTCCCACCAGCAAGCAGATTAGTCTGGGAAGGTTGATGCCTCCTCCCCCACCTTGCCCCTGTGTCAAACCCAGTCGGTGGTAACCCCAAGGGCTGTGATCCAGTTTCCTCCACTGAGCAGATGCTCCAGAGGTTTGAGCTTGCTTGGGTCACAGGGAGGTCTGTGGCTCCTCAGCCAGTCTGCAACTCTCTGTCACTGTTTGGCGGTGGGAGGGGGTGAGTCCTGACAACCTGGGTACTTGATAGGGGCTGAGACAATTCACTCAGTTCCAGCCCTGTCCCAGATTGATTTTGCTGATTGAACAGAACAAGTTTGCAGAATTTGTTTCTGTCATGGCTATTTTCCCCTGATCAGACATTGGGCTGCAAATAGGTCTGACTCACTCTGTGAGTTCCAGCCCTTTGTCTCAGGTGTCATCCCCTTAGAGCCAGGTGC
Organism: Perodicticus potto; assembly: GCA_963574655.1. Taxonomy (NCBI): domain Eukaryota; kingdom Metazoa; phylum Chordata; class Mammalia; order Primates; family Lorisidae; genus Perodicticus; species Perodicticus potto. The sequence goes on along the minus strand of CAUYRH010016517.1, from coordinate 42,766 downwards.
ATCTGAAGCTATAGAAAGCAACCTCTGCCCTGGGAGTCGGCTGACTCTATGTGTATTCTAATCCCCACGCTCTGTCCTGGTCGGTACCGCATCAGGCATATCCTTCACACACCTTGGTTGCCAGTGAGCTCTGCTGGTGGCTGCCAGCTTCCCCTGGCTGCCCAGAGAGACTGGGAGTGTCTCCGCACCATGCCTCAGGGGACTGCCTCTCCAGTTCAGCTTACTCTTGGCTCACTTTCACAGATCAGCAACAGTCCATGCCCCATCCACAACCCTCCAGAGAATTTCCAAGAACCTGGATTCCATAGGGGACAGGCCTCCAGACCTCGGGGTGAGAGTGGAGGCAAGTGTCAGGAGTTCAAACTTACAGGTACAGAGTATATACAGTTTTATACAGTTTTATGCCTGGCAGAAGAGTGCTGTGGCACCCTAGTAGGGGAAGGAGGTCGGGGTTTTTGAGGGTCTCTCCCGTGGGGTAGAGTGGGAGGACATCTGAACTCTGCTTGCTGGTTTGTATGGAGGTATGGAGTATACTGCGAGCCACTCTCATGGGGGAGGGGTCTCCCGTCCACTTGGTAATGTGCTCTGTACCTTTTTGTTTGTGTCCTTGGCGTCACAGACTGCCCCAGCAGGGTTGATGTGCGTTCTTTGACCTTCTCTTTTGGCTCAAATCCAAACCATCGGCTTTCTTGCTAAATTTTTGTCCTTTAATTCTCCTTCTGGATGGGAGCCTCTGTGGAAAGCTGGCTACAGACCGCCATCTTGGCTCCTTCTCTTGGTTAGAGTTCTTATACAGAATCACCACAGTGGGTTTCCATGATATCCATTCCCAAAGTAGCTGACTTTGCCACAGGTGCTAATTCCAAGTACAAACATTTAGAATACAAATTTCAGCAATAGAGACCTCATAATGCTGAATAATCCAGGTCTGAGTAATTGGGTGTGGATTCTTGGAAGATGACCATTTTTCATCATTTCACTGGATAGATAATTATTTACCAATTTTTGTTTAATCTAAAAAATATTTTTATTTGTTCATAGATTGTACCTTATAGACCAGGGTCAATTGAAGACCTAAGTTATCCTTTTCAGTTGCTCTGTATAGGCAATAATGTATAGGATAGTACTGATGTATCTTGATGTATAGGCTTATGATGTGTAAGATAGCAAAGAATCACAGTGCTGAAAGAGGTCACAGAAATCATCTCATCCAGGAGTCATCATCTCATTGGTTTCCATTTACAGTCTTAAAAATTGTTGAGGACTCCAGAGAGCTTTAGATTATGTGAGCTCTATATGTCAATGTTTATTGCATGATATTAAAAATAAAATTTCAAATATTTATTAATTCCTTAAAAATAATGGTAATAAAACATTATAAATAAGAACATATATTTTATGAAAAGTAACTGTTTGTATTAGTGAGAAGAGTAGCATTGTATTGCCTTTTTTTGTAAATTTTTTAAGGTCTGGATTAATGTTTAATGAAAGATAACTGGATTCTAATATTTGTCTAGTATGATAGAATATGTCATTAACTTTTAGAAAACTCCATTATATACCTGTGAGCAAATAAGAGTGAAAAAGGCAAAAAAGCTTTGATCTCAGTGATATCCTGAAAGGATTTCTGAGACATCTGGGGTTTTGGAGTTACATTTTGAAAGCCTTTGGATAATTTCATTTACAGAGTAGAAAAATGAGGCTCAGAGAAGTAAAATGACTTGTCTGGGGTGAGTCAGTGACAGAGCTGGGGTTGGAACTCAGGTTCCTGTACAGGATCACTGTATGGGTTTCCATGATATCCATTCCACACTTCTAATCATCAGGATTCAAGTATACTGCCCACATTGTAGTCCAAAGACTTGACAAAATGCCAGGTCTCTGTTTGTTACCTGCCATGAAAACATGGCTTCAGACGAGCTCCCAGGCTTTGGGAGATGAAGAAATTGGGTGTAATCACACAACCCTCAGAAAGAGCACATGTAAGAACATGTGATCCAGGAGATCTTGTCCTTGTCTTTTCGTCAGTCTGTGTTTGCTGCTCTAAAGCTTTATGTGCTAGAGATTCATTATAGAAAAATAAACCAACAAATCAGAACACAAAAGGACATGATTGGTACATACAAGTCCCTTCTCAGCATGTCTCCAGTTAGATCAGATGGGCAATTCTAAAAGCACCAGTCTCCATTATTGCCTTTAATTTCCCCACGGTCCAGACCAACATTGTCCTTTCTCTTTGTTATGCTTTTGGCAGAAAGTCATTCCCTCTTGGTTATACTTAATTGGAATCCAATCCAAAGGGGGATGATATGGGCTGCCATGTTGTGGCATTTTCCTGAGCCAGTTCTTTGGGGAATACCTGTGTTTGGTTGATAAAACGATGTAATACAAGGCTTATTGCACAGTACGTAGTATTAAGGGAGGAATGTGATTTTAAAAGTCTTTAAGGTCTGATTTGAATGAAACAAAAATTGTATTTTTATTCAAATTTTTACTTGAATATATATGTATATATATATATAATGTGTATACTATACATGTATACAGCACACTTGTGTATATCTGTGTATAGACATGTGCTTTTCATCTCAAAGTTAAATGATTCTAGATAATTATGATAGTGAACCTGCTCTTCTCTTCTTAGAGCAAGTAAATGTGACTTTTAGAGAAACATCTGAAAAATATGGAAATCATTGCATGATAAAGTTGGAGTATAAACTGGAGCTTTCATTTGATTGACAGGCTTTAAGTATGTGCGTCTTAACACATTAAAAACCTCCAGATTATTTGAATAAATGATTGATTTCTGAAAGTTTTCAAAAATTAGAAATAAAATGCTATGTGCACATCAAGTAGATTATTTTCCCTTCGGATTGAAGAATTCCATGTTGTGTAATCCTTAGCCTTTATGTCTCATGATTTGAAATGTAGGTGCCTAGGTATATTATTTTCATCTAACAATATTGATGCTATTGGGAACTTAGCTCATTCATCCCTGTGTTGTAAATTGGGGCTATCCCCTCTTCCAAAGGGAGTTGGAGAAAACAACTGGACAGCATTCTATTATTCCGTTTTCTATTTTTTCTGATTTCATGAAGTATTCTAATGGTCTCAGATGAGTGGAATTGCAACCCTTTTTACTTGACAGCAAAAAACAAACCCCAAGCTGTCCAGAAGATCGAGTGGCATTTTATCCCATTGTTGAAATTCCTGGTGACATGGGCAAAACATCAGGAAATTCTCCCAAGAGAAGACTTCCTGAGCCTTCGTAATATCAGGACTGACATTTCAAACTGAGTTTGTATACCATAAGACTTTTTTTCTTTGCAAATATGATATTAATCAACTTTCCTTACCAAAATGATTATAAAGGACAAGCCCAGTGTCTCCCAACCAACCTCAGAATGTTTTGCTGAATTTGGAGATTAGTTGTTCAAAGTTTTCACAAGAATTTAGGAAGTTCCTTAGGTGCCTCTTCCAATCTTATTCTCTATGTCCCCTAACCCTTGGGTACCACTAACCCCCTAATTGTAATTAACCATTCCTTTGTTTTCTATTTGTTGCTTTTTAACTTTATGTAAATAGAATCATGCCTTGCACATTCTTCTGTGACATTTTTCCTGAAATGTTATGCTCTTAAGATTCATCCACTGCTGTAAATTCGTCATGTTTTAAAATTAAAAGAATCATAACCAACAGCCTAAGGTAAGTGGGCACTTCACATTCATCTTGTAAAAAAAAAAAAAAATCTCATGAAGTTTTTTGTTCCTTGGCTGCTTATTCCTGTCAAGTTGTACATGCTATGGTTTATTTTTATTTCATAAAAGCCAATTCTATCTACTCATGATTAGTTGAGAGGCATTCCAGCATTGTCACTTATCAATCTCAAGCAAACAAATCTTTAAAAATCCGTGTTTACTTATGATTCAGGCATGTTTCCTTTGATACGTTAGTTTAAAAATTGGTTAGAAATAGTTACAAAAAGGGTAGAATGTGAAAGAATGGAACAATACTATTTATAGTCTTACATTTGCTAACAGCAAAAAAGAAGACAGACATTTTTACAAGTTTGGACACCTCAAAATCCCAGTGACAATGAATAGGTCCTTGACAGTTATGAATGGTGAACTAGTTGCATTAAAGCAACGAAGGAGCTAAAAGCAGGTTTGCAACTGGGTTTGCATAAATCATCAACCTAACACAGAATGGCGCTATAGGAGCAGGCCAGACCCCAAGCAGCTACATGCTTCCTCCTTGCCTGGAGACCATGAATCTTTGGCATTGTAGAAATGTTGGAAATATTATTTTTTGTCACCTTAAGTTGCCCAAACCCTTTAAATATATATTTAAACAGCAAATATATTTAGTTTAAAGTTCAATACACATTTTTCTTAAATTAACACTGCCATTATTATATGTAAAGTGTGCATGATTATATGTGAGCTGTTTGGCAGCTTTGAAATTAGGGTATATATTTGAAATCTTAAATGGAATTGACCTTTCGTATCACTTTTGAATAGGTGCAATATGACTACTGTGCTAACTTCTGGAATCATTTCAGTTATTATATAATTCTTCTAATATGGTACCATTAAACTTGTAGGAGGTGGATGCCATTACAAAAAGCCCATTTAAGTTTGTTAAAACTCTTATGAAAATGATTTATTTAATTTCCACATATAAATAATATAACCCCAAAGCAGGGAAGGAGTTACTAAAACGTAATTTTGTACTAAATTAAAAGAGTGTTTTCATTTTGCCTCTCTTATGATAGTTGAATAATACATGCTGTACTAAACGGATGTCTGGTGTAAAGGACAAAGATCAAGAAATGAATGTTTGGAATGGTAAATTATATGTTAAAAAATCTATAAATAGCTTAATAAATAGATTCTTGCATGTAAAAAGCATAAAATTGCAGGCTACAAAGTAGCTTATCCCAGTGGTACAGGTTTGAAATCACCTTTGGAGCACCATATGTTTTATAGCTCTTGCATATGAAACTTCAGTTTTTATAAAAGAAGTCCTTTTGGGAATGTATTTATTTATTTATTTATTTATTTTATGTCCCATTGCATTCCAGAAATTGTTTTAAGTGACATATATATCTTCTATTCAGTTTAGTTTGGCAGAATTTATACTGGAGGTAATCAGTGAGGGGAGAAAATGTGAGTAGGGAAGTGAAAGCCAGGGACTAAGGATTCACAAACCATGTGTCTGTAGTCCTGTGTACTTGCTAGCCTGTTTCCTAGCATTGTCCCACCAACATGTCTCTGAGTTTCCTTGCAACCACAGCAAGAGGAAGAGGAGCTTGCTTATGTGACAATATAAAAACAAGTTTTATGCCTGGGACCAGTCCAGGATTTTTCTGTTTCTGAAAGCTGGGAAAAGTTTCTTTCCAACTGCGATAGCTAGCTGATTCCCCTCAGGTCTCCCCTATTTTCTGTGCATATTTTTTGTGCCATGTTTAATGAGTAAATAGTTCAGAGAGCGGTGGCACTCTCCTCAGCCCCAAGATCACGATGACTACTTTTGAAGCAATAGGAGCCCCAGACAGGCAGAGTTAAGGCAATGCCATGACAAAGAAACCCAATCACAATTTGGTGGCCTGAAAAACATGGAAGGAAACATTGTTTCCTTGTTTCCTTCTTATGTGACAATCTGAGGTGATCTTTCCTGGTTTGTGGGTGGCTCTGCCATACATTCTGAGATTCAGGTGTTTGTTTCACATGGCTCCATGCCCCTGGGGGTCACCATAATCCTCATAGGTGATACTAGGTTGCTGTGGGATTTGGCCAATGACCAGTGGCAGTGGGAAAGCATTAAGAAGGCCACCCAGTCTCAAGGACTGGGCTTGGAGGTGATATGTTTTGCTTCTGTTCATAGTTCATTGGTAAGAATTGTTACATAGCCACCCAGCATTTAGGAAGGCCTGGGAAATATAGACAAACCATGTTCTCAGGGCATGGAGGACAGTAGATGTTGGCAGAAGACTATCAATCTTCCAGAAGAAATATTTTCAGAGAAACACTCTGAGATCTTACCCATCAGTTGAATAACTTGTAATATATTACTCTAGATTTTGGTGATCTAACTTGAAGAGGAAAGTAGAGAAACTAAAACTAAATTTATTCTTCTATTTCCCATTTCTATATCTGCTGTTCATTCCTTCCTTAATTTCTTTTAATGTTATTTTCTAACCTTTTGTGCTTCCTATTCCCATTCTGTCTTTTCTTTCCTTAACCTCTATATCTAGTTCATCACAATTTCTGCTAATATCCCCTCTGGAATATTTCCCAAATCTATTCTTACTTGTTCCTTTCCACCGTCACTGGTCCAAGTTAGGCAATTCCTTATTCTTGCCTTCATCATGGCCTTGAAAGCAGCTTTCCTGGCTTGAGTCTCCTCCCTGGTCATCCCATTCTACACAAGTATTCTGTGTCCTCCTTGCTACTGACAGAGAATCTGTATGTTCAGGAAACCATGCTTGAGGAACAAAGATGAAACAGTTAAGAAACCTGACCTCAAGTAACATCATTTAGGAGAAAGATGAGGCATGCAGGCAAAAAACTATGCTATTGCGTAAAAAGTGAGTGATGAGTAGAGATGTTTGGATCATGTGATTTCTGGTAGACTACCTATCAGAGAAACTATGATATCAAAGTCTTATTTTTTGTACTTCCTTGGAAATACAGTATTAAGACAGAGATTTGGGGCCTGAGTCCTCCAAACTTCAGGAAAAAAATAATAATAAGTGAAGAAAATGTCCACTTTTGCTTTTTAGCATAAGGTCCCAAGAAGATCCCCAAGGTAAGATTGTGATATTACACTGTCCCCTGTCCTAACCCCTGAGGATTTGACCTATGTTTCTTGACAGGGAAGTAGTGAACTTAAAAAGTCTAAAATTTGGGCAAGAAAGGGATCTTTTATTTCCCTTTAGAACATCTGAAGCTTTATGAAATAATTTTCATGCCAGGAGAGACAGCTCTCCTGATGGTCCCAGGAAAGGTAAATCTGGGCATGAGAACTGTAAGCAGGTACAGTGTGCACCATGCCCAGGAAAAGGAGCCCATGGATGTTCTCTTCCTTGACTTTATAGGGCACAGGGTGGAGGCATGAATCCTTCTGGCAAATAGGCTTTATTTTCAAAGAAAATACAAATAGTTATTTACAGGCTGTTTCCCCCTATGTTATCATGTTAAATCATGTGCTCATTGAGGAAGTGGCCACATTGTCATATAGGATGCTTTTGACTACTAGTACTTAAAAAAAAGAACAAACTCATTGGCTTAAAAGAATTTATTATTTATATAATAGGAAGTCCTGAGGTTGGGCGGCCCCAGCATTGGTTAAGTTAGTGGTTCAATGACATCACCAAAGACCCAGTTCGTTTCTAACTTTCCTTAATTTCTAAGGAAGTCAGCTTCCTTCATAGTTGAGTGAAAGGGTGATAGAAAAAACATCTTCCAGGCAGTGGAATGGTAGAGACTAAGGCACAGAGTCTAGACAAACCACAGGACATGTATAAGAAACAAATTGTTTTATTTGACCAAAACAGAGAAATTAATGGGAACTATATTGAAAAAAGGTATGCTGGAGCCAGGCATTATAGAACCCTGAATGTGAAACTAAGAGTTTTGGACTTCGTTCTACAAGCTATGTGTATGTTTTAGCAAGGACAGTGATAGAACCAGCAAAGGGTGGTAGGAAGATGCCTCTGGCCAGCAGGGTAGACTGGGCAGTGAGGACCTTGAGGTGGCCTACACTGGGAGGAAGGTTAAGGTCACAGCACAAGCCAGTGGAAATGCAAGTGTGAAGCAGGAGAGAGGAAGAGGTAAGGCCAAGAGAAGTGAAATACAAAAGCGAACACAGAGATGCAATTGACAGGATTTGTCCTATGGTTGGGTTGGTGAGGTGGAGGGGGCGATATTTAAGCATCAAAATAAATTAGAGATATTAAGACAAATAGGAAAACATAGGGAAATGTATGGGAAACATTTGTTGAGCTTATCCTCTGGACCACATGTGTGTTACCACAGTATAGCAATTTACTTCTAGGTTTTATTATCCCATTCTATAAACAAGGAAACTGAGGCTGGAGAGAAGTTGAAGAAATGTTCACATGATTAAGTAATTAGAAAATGGAATAGCCAGAATCTTAACTGGGCATTCCTAATTTCAAATCTCAGGCTTTATCTACTCTTCCTCTAGGAAGCAAAGAGCTTAATTTTGTCTTTATTGATTTTGCTCTACTGTTCAGAGTAGTCAGTGGCTCTACATTGCCCTAGAGAACAGTCTGACCACTATTGCCTGACACACAAGGGCGCACAACCTCTGACTCCCACTTGCTTTTCCAGCTTTATCTTCCATTACAATCATTTTGTGTCTCTACTACATCTACTGAATGATGATGATTATTTGGAATCCCCTAAGGACATCAAATGCTTTCTCATCTCTGTTTTTGGCTTATATGATTTCTTTTCCTGAATGCACTTCCTTAATTCCTCTTCCTATGGAAATTATGCCTATCCATTTCCTCTATCAATCTTTTTCTGATTATTCATTTTTATTCACTCTGTACTCCCAATTACTTTATTTGTAGCTAGCTTAGTAATACATCATTTATACCATCTTCCTGACAGAGCTGTAAGATCCTTAAGGGCAGGGATTAGTTTTATCAGCCTTCATAATCTATACAGAAGTCTTATAAGACCATATGCTCATAGGAAGTGAAAAACAGAGAAGGACGAAAAAAAGAAAAAATGAAAGAAAATAAAAGAGAAAAATGACACAGAAAATAAAAAGAAAGTAATTTGAAGGTTATACACTGGCAAAATATATTTTGTGTTTATTAAAAGAATTGTGTTAAAGGATGGGAAATACCTCTTGAAGGAAGTCCTCTGTAACTTGAATGTTTTATTCTAGGGAAGAGAAGGCTAATGATTAGCTAAATTATTGTTCCTAAAATTCAGAAAGAGATTTATATATAAGAAGTCAAGTCCAGCTATTTTCCATGGTCAAGAGAATTTTAACAAGAGAAAATGGTTTTATAGTAGGATAGATTCCAGTCTGACTTGAGGAAAACCTGGCCAAAGTTTTAGAACTGAAAAGATCCTCGGTAGTCTTCTAGAACAATATTATAGTGAGAAATAAAGCCACAACATGAAATGAAATACAAATTTCCCAAATACCCCTAGAGATCCTTATGGGAATTGGTAACAATATATTCTGAGACATTCTTTCCTCCTGTGTGATTCAAACCACATCATGTTCAATTTATTTGCTTGTGTGTCTCTCTACCTCACTAGGAGAAGGGGTGGGGTCTCAGTAATCTTTGTTTTCCCACAGCTTAGCACAAGGTCTGGTGCATGATAAGCATGCAATCAATATTTGTTGAATGAAATTGTACATGAAAAGCTCAGCCATGACACAGGCTTGGGGGATCCCAAGCAGCTTGTATTCACAGCTGTATTAAATGGTCTGAAAAGTTTGGAAAAATTTAGCTTTGTTGAGCCAATGCTTTAAAAGTTTCAACTATACAACAGTCAATACACTACCAAATTTTTGTTTTTATTTATTGAGCATAGTTCTTACCTCTGAAGAGGAGACAGGTTTATACAACATGTATCCTGCCTTCAAGATGTTTGTTCTCCACAACAAAACCTTGTCTGGGAGATAGGACCCAATTCCAAGAAATGAAAGCTGGATCGTAGATAACTGTAGTTCTACCTTGATTAAGAAACCTGCTAGAAATAGAGTTTCTTTATAAACAGGGCATAAATGAAGCAGAAATAGAGGTGTTCAGTTTCTGGACAACATCAAACCATCTCCTTTTTGTAATCTTCCAGCTGAAATCACATAAGATTGTTACATACATGTGTTGACTGTTGCATTCCAATGTGAATGAGTCTTACCTTCACAGACGATTGCCTTCTAGCAATTTAAATTTTAAACTTTAATTAATGAAAAGCTTTGCCTTCTATTAAAAGAGCTTCATGAACTAGCAAAAAGGTATAGACATTTACATAAATGCATATCTATTTCTGTCTGGCTGTCTATTTGTCTATCATCTCTCTATATTTGGGTTGATGGGTAGCAGGCCCTTTGGGATTCCATCCGTGGTCTCTTCCTCAGAATAGCACTTTTCTCTCTCATGGGGGACTTGGCTCTTCCTGCTGAAGTTGATCAGTGAAGCATCTTGGGAAAGAGGAGGCTGTGTGTGTTTATTCTCAATTCTATCAGGGGCTTGTGCTCAGTACGGTTTGATCCCCTGTATACTAGCTTGCTGGTGTTTTCCTGCCTTCTCTACTTTCCCCTTTCTCTTCTCTTTCTAGTCTAAATGAGTATCAGATACTGTAAGGGTTGGCAGCAATGCTATATGCTTGTGCAAAAACCCTGCAGGAGGAGGCGCACTGACCACAAAAGATAACAAGAAGGCCACTCCCTATATATCTGCTAGACCAGTTACAAGATAGCCCACTGCACATATAATTCCTGGAAAGGAGCTTGCATGGGACTGTTCCAACCAACTGCCACTGCTCCAACCCCCCTTTTCCTCACGACTATAAACACCCCTGGAGTTAAGAATAAAGTGCTCGAGCTCTGGGGCACTGGCTCTGAGCTTCAGCCTTTCTCTCTGTCTCTGTGTCTGTGTGTTTCTTAAGGGCCCTTATTCTACTCTTACTTAATTTCTATCTCTTACTAAAGTTTCTATGAACCTCTTTCACTTCTCATACGCCTTACTCGGTGCCCACGGCCCCTGGTTCCTGCCGGACGGGAATCAGGAGGCCATAAGATACAATCAGTAACTTTCCAATCCTAGCCAAATTACTCCCTTCCTTTCTCTGCCCTAAAATGCACATTTTTTTATGGTCCCTAATACCCTTGATATTCTTTGGTTCTGTGCACTTTTGCACAATTCCCTCACTATTTTGACATTTTGGAATGCACATTTATAATACCTCTAGCATTAATTTCTACCTTGGAAATTCATTAAATCTACGCAAATATTAACTAAAAAGACATGGCTCCAACCTCCAGGTGTTGAAGGTATGAGAAATAAGTTTTTAAGGAAGAAATGTGTTATCAAATAAAAATACCCTACAATAATGGAGGAATGAATACATGGTGATAAGAGCTAATTGTGGGGTACATATGCTTAGAGTCTCTGGGGTGTAGGGAAGTGAAATCTCAGTCAGGGGTGTTCTTAGCCTGGAGGCTCCCTGCCTAAGCAATCCTGATGCAAGGGCTTTGAGGATGGGTACAAAGAAGCTCTGTCCAAATCATAGCCAATGTTGCATCACAGGTGTAATTGTTGATACCCATATTTTCTGAAAAGTTGCTCCTCATGTGGGAATACCCTGCAGAGTAGGAACTGGCATGGCTGAATTCAGGTTTTGTCACTGGGAATGAGCGTAGATTGTCTTTGCATCTAGGATTCAATCAGGCATGAATTCAGAGTACACTTGCATTACATCTTAAGTAGATAAAATGAACACACCAATTATATTCTTTTTGTAAACTAAATTAATACAGATTTAGTATTCTTTTATTAAAGGTTTTTTTTTTTTTTTTGGAAAGGGAGCTCAGTCAACTGAAACTTTCTTTCTCAGAAAGCTCTGCTTTGCATAAAGCAGCTACATCATAAGGAGGAAAAATAAAAAGATGGGAAGAAAAGCAGTAGCCATGGTTTGGGAGAGAAATCGAGTGAGCGAAAGTAAGGGCATGTGAAGAACAGTCAATATCCAGCAACAGCAGCAAAACAGTTTCAATTTTCTGGATTATTAATTCAAATTCACACGCACATGCCAGTTAAAATTAAAGGCCTCTTTTTACTGCACTAGTTTAAATTAAAGATTATATTCTGCTCCACAAGTCTGAATTAAATAGCTTATTTTGCACACCAAGCTCTCATTTTAAAGCTAATAAAGAAAAGACATAGCATGTACGTGCAAGCTCGAGACAGGAAGGGTCTAAATTACTACACCTGTTTCACTTGGGAGCTACTTTATTAGTGTTACAAAACTTGGCTTTCAATTTGGCACTCAGAAGCACATTTAGAACAAGCATTTCTTTGTTTTGACAGAGAAGCCGTGGTAAATGAATGACGTTTGAGCTAGGTGTGAAATGTGAAGGTACAAAATTAACTGGTAAGGTAATTACTGTTCTAATTCTGCATAAACAAGCGTTTTGAAAATCATTAATAGTTCAGGGAAATAATGTTAGTGATTAAATAAGGTGGCTTGCATCACTGAGCACAACTAAGCTCCTTTAATTACATTTGAAAGCAAGGGAAAGCAGCTAATTAAAATTAGCACAAGGTTCCTGAATGACCAGCACTGTATTGTTGCTCTAACCTGTATAATTGTGTGTTTATTAATATGTCTTCATTTTCCCTCTCGAGCATTTAACAAAATTATTTAAAATAACTAATAATCTTTAAGGAGTAAATGTGACTGAATCCAGTTATCAAAATGAATACTTCAGGCCCAGCTCAGGCCAGCCATCAATCTCCTTTCTCAATGCCCATGAACACCAGTGGGAGTGCCATGGTTAAAACCCAGCAAAGAGATGCCCTGTGCTTCGTCCTTTGGAGGGTGGCATCCCAAGCAATGCTTGGATGTTGCTTCATAGGGGCCTGGCTTGGTCCTTCACTGTCACTTTAAGACAAAGAGAAATGTAATTTTGGATTTACATGTCTCGCTTGTCTGTTTTCAGTGTCATTCATTCACTTATGCACTTAATCCATCCACTTGTTCATAAACGTCATTTCCTCCATAAGTGTTTACTAAGCTTTTAGCACAGCTCCTGAGGTTATAGAGATAAAAAAGACAGGACCAGCTATATCATTTGTGTGACCTAGTGCAAAATAAAATGCAGATTTTTTTTTGGGTGTGTGCAAAAGTGATTGAGGATTCCATGACAGCAACAACGGATCATCAAGACAGGCCTGTGGGCATCTGTGTGTGGGACCCTGTGCAACTGTAAAAGTTTTACCCGCATGAAACTCAATGAGCTCATCAAGTCATGATGATAAAACTCATGCAAACAATGATAAGAAAATGTAATACTATACACAGTAATGAGGATATGGGCGGAAAAATGATTGCCCAACTGCATGAAAATGCTCTTGTGTGTGCCGGATTGCACCCATGAGGACATTATTAGATCATGAGTCACTGCCTACTTCTACTGAGTACACTGAGCCCCACCTGCCAGATCAATATTCTATCCTCGAACATAAACTCCCCAAAGGCAGTAACCCAAGTTTATTTGTCTAGACTTAGGAGTTCCACAGAAGAATTAAAAAACACATTAGCTTTTGAATAACTGGAATGTAATTTATTATCTATTGTGATACCAGCTAACATTTTTTGTGTGCTTGTTATGTGCCAGGTACTGCTCTAAGTACCATACAAGAATGAGATTTCATTTAATGTTCAAGTAACTCTTTGAGGTGGGTGCAAATATTATCCACATTTTACAGATGATCAGTTTAGGGAAGAGAAGTTAAATGACTTGCCCAAGAAACCAAGGAACAGGACTAGCACTTGAACTCAGATGGTCTGACTTGAGAGCCTATATCCTCAATCACAATGCTAGAAGATGATGAGGACAGGGATGATTTATCTGGCTAGGTTGCCTTTGCCTGCATTTCAATTTCTGTGTATTAAATAGACTTCACAAATCATTTGAGAATCCAAAATGATTTTTGGATGTCAGTCAAATAATTTTGGACACATGAGATGCAGAAGGGAAAATGTCAATTATTTTTCAATTTTGAGAAAATAATTGTTGCTGTAGTGTTTGAATGGGGATTTATGCATCAAATAGAAATTTTTATGCTACTGTCTTTGTCATAATCTTTCTACAAAGTGATCTAATGTCCCCAGCAACTACTATCTGGTCCACAACTCTGGGAGAGACCGATGCTTCTCAAATTTCTTCACCTCCGACAAATAGTCTAATTATGGGTAATACCACCTCTGAGAAGGAGGCTACAGAAAATTTGAAAGTTTTTTTGTGTGCTTTGGTTGAGAACTCTGAGTGTGCAAGTTTACCATAAAGTAGTGATGAGATGAGACCTCATTGTCACTCTATCAACCAGAGTTGTTTTTTTTCTTCTTTTTTTGAAGAGTGATTACAAGACTTGGTATACTTACTGTAAGACCACAAAGTAAGCCTGGACTGGAATAACAAACTTTGCTTTTTGCCTTGGGGAATATGTATCCATATAACTGCTTTCAATAAGACTCTTAAAGGAAAATCTTTCCTTTTCTTCTTTTGTTGTGTATAAAAAAGGATATTTCTGCATTCTCATTCCCAATTTCTTTTCTGTTCTCTTCTTTCTTTACCTCCATTCTCTTTCTCCTGCCCTCTTTTCTCTCCTTCTCTCTGCCTCTCCTTTTCTTCTAAAATTTTATCAGATGTGGGGATTGAGCTAAATAATACAGCACTCCCTGTATTTTATTTTGGAATCATTCCATACACACTTTGTTGCTTCTTCATTGATCCAGTTGACCACTGGTCAGATGTATTCCCTCAGTCGATCACAACAGTTTTGATGCTTTTTTTTCTGTGTGGTCACATGTCAATAAGATGCACATTAATTTGATGGGGGTGACTCAAAGGAGATGGGAATAACTGAGGCTGTGTGATAGATTTCTCAGTGATGACTTCTTCTATTAGCCAAATTTCATTTCTCATTGGCAATTGAGATCTAGTTTTTCTCTGATATTTCAGTTGCGTTATTTAATATCAGATCTTTTGTAGGCTGATGAGATTGAAAAACCCTGCAACTGTATCAGACCTTTCAATCTTATTTTCTAAATTATCTAAACGCATAGAAATACATAAAAAAGATTCCCCACACAGCATATTTAGACATCTTTAGCTATTTTCTCAATTGAAAAGTAAACTATCAAAAGTCATAAAAATTAAAATGGGGAAGGAATCATTAGGATGACAAGTGCTTTTAAATCAAATGAAACATTTGAAATGTTCATTGATAATCCCAGTAATATGAGTTCTACTTTTCTTTCCTATCCTATTTTTTAAATCTACTGCTTACAGGGCCTTAATACTTACATTCCTCATTTGTTTTATTAATTTTGTTGAGTACCTAGACTGGACTTCTCCAGTAACTTATCTGAGCTTTAAGCTTCTGTGCCATTTCCATCAACATTTTTTAACCCATTGGTTGTTGCTTGTTTCTCTGCAGTTTGGCTGAAGATAAAAACATCTTCCTAATAGTTAATTCCAATGTTTTCACTTTCTCTTCTTCCTTCTTGCCCTCTGCATCATTTAACACCATTGAGAATCTTGTCTTTTCTTGAAAGATCTTTTCACCATGGCTTCCAAAATACCTCCATGCCTTGGTCTGCTTTTTACCTCTCTGACTTACTGTCTTCCATCACTTTCAAGTTCCAAGCTTGCATCATCTTTTCCAATTGTTCGAGGACTAACTATACCATAAAATTTAGTTTCTGCACATCTTTCTTTGCACTTTATAACCATGTCGATAGTTTCATCTGTGAGTTTTAGGACGATGGCTTTTCTTTTATATCACTCGTCATAGTTTGTAGTTGTTTGTGTAATTATTGATTTCTCAGTTGATTGATTTCTACATTGAGTACGGCATTTGGTGTCAGTTTTCCTCCAGCATCTAGTACAGTGGTTGGAATGGAGAAAGCACTTAATAAATATTTGTTAAATGAATGAAGGAAGGAAGGAAAGAAGGAATAGCTCTATGAAGGTCCTTTGTCACCTGAAACTTAGCTTGTCTAAAACAAAACTACCATCATCTCTCAAACCACATCTGTGTGCAGCTCCTGAGTTTGTCAGTGACCCCATTTTTCCTCCAGCTGTGGAGACTCTAAATCATGAAATTACTTTTAATCCCTTTCTATGTGTCTGGTGATGCACTGACTTCAATGCATTGTCTCATTTAGTTCCCATGACACACCTCTGATACACACACACACACGCACACGCCCACACACACACACACAAGTATTCTTCTTTTAGAATTGAAAAAACTGAGACATACATAAATTAAATTTTCTTAAATTCACATGACTACTGAATGGTACAGCTGGAATGTAAGCCTGAGTGTACACGTCAGGCATCAGAGCCCAGAATCTGAACTATATTTCATTTATATTTATACTTATTTATTTACATTTGTTACCTAGAAATTATTTCTTTCCATTACCAACACCCAATCCATTTGCTCATCCCCCGATCCTGAACCATTGCAGATTTCTCAAAAAAATTTCTCTTTATTTCTCTTTTTCTCTTCCACTTTTACTGTGGGGAGACATGCTACATACTAAAATTTATTAACTTTCTATGGCTTTCCAGGGTCATAATTCCATCATCTGTGCCTTACTTTTAGGCCCCTCTGCAATCTAATCTTCAACTATGTCTCTAGTCCAGTGTTTTTCAATCTTTTTTTATCTCACACCACTGTTGAACCTATAGTTACGCTTTTGCTGCATACTTAAATTATATTGATCAAAAACAAATGAATAAAAGAAAAGAATACTCTTATTGTGTTCTCAACTTCTTTAAAAAACTATTTAATTAATGATCTTTTAAAATTTTCACAGCACACCTAAGATCCTCTCAACACACCCCAGTGTACCACGGCATACTGGTTGAAAATCACTGCTCTAGTCCATCACTCAATATAGCCCCAGATACATGTTACATTTGGCGAAGTAGACTTAGCTGCTTCCCCTACCATCTAATGTTTTATATACAGGATCAATAACTTTTTGAGTAAATATTAATCTTATTCTAGTTCAAGTCATCTCTTACCTTTCCTACAAAGCCTTTCCCAGTTGGCCATTTGGTAATCATACCTCCTTCTGATTTTCCTGAAATATCTGTATTTATTTGATATTTATTAGAATGGCTAGCCTAGCACATCATCCCTAACAACTCCTTTGAACGAATGCATGTATTATTTTATTTGGAAGTTTTCTCCACAAGTCTATAACATTATTAAAATTAGGGATCATGTCTTATGCATATTTGCATCGCCAGTTTTTAATTCATGCCTGATACATGGTGGGTTGTTGGTAAATGTTTTTGTGGTGACTATAAAAATTTTCTTTGATTATGACTCAGTCAAGATCCTCTGAATACCTAAGTATTTTATTCCATTTGTCTCAAAATTACACTATTTTATATGAAATGAGAGTACAACTATCATTCCTCTAATTAAACTTAAGAAATAATCATTGAGCACTTCTTATGTGTCAAGCACTGTATTAAGCCCTGGGAACACAAAGATAAATAAGACATGATTTCACAAAGCCTAAATGTCTCTTAGGGGGAAGTGAAGAGATTCAATTGACTATAACACAATGAGAGAAGTGCTCATGACATGATAGTGTTCTGGGAAGACAAAGAAGAAAGATATTATTTCTCCCTAGGAAAGCAATGATTGGAGGTCTTTACAGAGAAGTAAACTATTAACTTGGGCATTGGAAAAGGAGTAAGATTTTATCAGGTGAAGAATGGAAAGGAAGAACATTTCCAATAGAAGACTCATCATAGGCAAAAGCATGCATGTTTAGGAATTAGCAGGTAGCACAAAAAGTACAGAGCTTGAGACAGACAAGAGCTAAAAACTCCCTCCCATTCAAATCAGTATCCTCCCATGACAACAAGCAGAGTTCTTATGTATAATATCATGTTCAGCAAATGTTCCAGGATCCTACAACTGTTTAAACTTTTAGTTTGTTTTGACTCATACTGGAAACTTGAGCTGAGTGTCAGAGAATCATAATGAGCTTTTACCCATGTTCTCAGGACCTAAAATAAACAAAAGTCAATCCAAGGAAATCAAGCAGAAAAGACATTCAGAAATCAAGCTGTTTATTATCTCTTCTCCCTTTTCTTTCATGAGATTCTGCAAAGATGATATATATGAGTGAGTACCAGGGAAGCAGAGAAGAGAGATGTTTGATGCTCTTTGCCAGTCATTTGGCGAAGGACAATTAAGTGAGTCAGAGTGAAAGTGAATGCAACCAGGTGCTACATTCCCTGAATCCAGTATCAGTCCTGCTCCCCAAGAGGCTTCTAGAAGGAGAAAGGAACTTTCAAGGGGACTTGAAGGAAGGCAAAGGCTAAGATCAATGGAAAGGAGGGAGAAGTCTCTTAAATGTAGGGAAGGGGCATATGTGATACCAGGAATAAGCTTTTCTTTTTTTAAAAAATATCTTCCCTGGACTGTATGTTTCCTCAGGGCAGAGATTATTGTTAATTTTTCAATCATTGTATCTCCAGTGTCTGTTATAGAATCTGACATAATATAAATATTTGAAGAAGAAATGATAGTACGATAGTGATGAGAAATGAAGTTGATGGGGGGGGTTTGCTGGTATTAAATGTCAGGTGAAGCATGTCTATACTCAGGTAAGTAATGGTTTTTGATGGGGTAGTGATTTTAAATAGTCAGAAGTGAAAAGCAGCATTTGTGAAAGATTAATATAGAATCAGGGTGCAGGAGAAGGAGGAAGATAGAGATAGTATACCTGTGGAATAGTGTGAACTTGGAATCAGATGGTACCAGTGGGATCAGAAGGGAAGTAATGATATAAAACGTGGAATAATGAAGAAGTGTCTGAACTTGAAGATGAATTTAGTATGGGAAAAGATAGAAGTAAAGGAATCCGAGATAAATATAGAATTTGGAGTTGCCACAAGTGGAAGATAATAAGGCCAGTGGGGCCAGTGAAGGAACATGGTTCTGAGTTCCTGTGAGGCTAAATTCATCTACATCTTGAGCCACGTAGCCCATGTCCAAATGTCAAAGCAAAGGGAACAATTAGAATGCTGTGTAAACCTTCCCAGTCAGAATTAAACCAGCAAAGAAGAAATGAAACAAATTCAGCAAACAGAAAGCCAGATCTAGGGTCTCAAATGCAGGAAGAAACCCAAGATGATGTCAAAGTAAAGAACGTGGTAGTGGGTGGTTCAGGGCCATAGCGATAACAATAGCTAATGTTTTTGAGCGTTAATATGTAGCCAGCACTATGTGATTTTGCCTTCATATAGATATTATGCACCTTAACCCCAATGGTATGATTCAAATTTTACAGATGAGAAAACAAGGCAAAAAAAAAAGTTAAAATATGTGTCCACGGTCACACAGTCAGTGCAATGTCAGAGCCTGTATTCATAATCACTCTTCCACACTGCTGTGTAAGTTTATCAATCATATCAGTTCATACCTAGAGAGCCAGGTCTTCAAATAGAAAGGGGCCAACTCAAGTGACTGTCAAGTGGCCGGCCAACCAGAGTCTGACTTGCTGGCTACCTCTGCCAGGTCAGTCGACCCTCTTTCAGATGCTGCTTTAACTATAAAAGAGAAAAAGCATTTGAGCTAGAATGATCTTCAAGTCCTTATAACTCTTAAAAACATGAAAGTTGTTGTTAAAAGAACCTAGAACACATGAAATATACTAATAGAGACACTTAAATACTTACTCCATAATTTAATTGGAGCTATAATTTACTTCTTAAATTGCATATCAATTTCCTAAGATTTTACATCTCACAATGAACTGCTTTCTAATGTTCCACTACCTTTCCATGGAAGCCTAAATATGATTCCATCTATTTTTACTGTTTAAAATGTATATATATGTAAATTATTATTCATTGGATCCTTTTGCATCTGAGATATAAATGCTGAATCAATGTGGGAAACATCAAGTGTCTGTTTTAACCTGACTTGATTATACCTAAATATAAAATATAAATTAGCATTTTATTCTTGGTTGTATTTATTGTTGTATTATATCATGCATTAATTAAAAACATATGTGTTTTAAAAACACCTAATTTACAATTCACCTGTCTACTCCACCATAAGGTCAAAATTTGTAAAGACTGAAAGATTTACACTACATTTTTAACGAAATGTAATGTATCCTTATTGATTATTTTTTAGATTTATTATGGATTTTAGCTCAGTATTAAAGGTTTAAAAAATAGAAAATAAGCAGGCTCCCAGATGTCTGTATTTTGTAATGTTGCCAAACATCATTTTTCTAGTCTTTTGATGTGATTGACATGTAGCTATGATTCGGGGGGAGACCATTATTAATAGGAAGAAAAGTTATGACTATTGAATCATGACACTTCGCTGTTTTAAGTAATTTGCTGGCTCTCTGTTCTCAAAGAGAACATCGTCAAAATGGAGAACAGGTTAAGGAGTCTGCACCTTTTTAAAAAATCAAAACACTAATGGAATGAGACACTGAGATTTAAAATAAAATAAGTACTCAGGGGTGGAAAGTGTCAGGATGGCTACAACACCAAATCAAAGTCTGTTCCCAGATTCCCACTCCTACGGCTTCCTCACCACCACCCCCTCCCAGGTTCCCGGAATGTGAACCTCCCACAGATGTCACACAAAGGAAAATTATGTCCACACGATTGACCATGAGTTATCAAAGACATTTCATTTGGTGAAATATGACTTAGCCACAAAATTTGAGACACAGAACTCCCTGCAACACAGTGAGAGATACTAGGGGGAGATACCCTATAATTTATGATTGGGTTCTTTTTGTTCACTGCTCTTGGAATAATATTCAGACTCCATACTTTGGCTTGCTACATCCTTCAAAATTCACATCCCTCTTTAACATCACGTTTTTATTCATTCTACAAGTATTTCCTGATACTGATATGTTCTAAGTACTAGTGTAAAGGGGGCTCCCTCAAGACTCCTCTTTTGTGGAAGAGATAATAAATAACTAAATGAATAATTCAGATAATTTCAAAAGGAGCTGTTTCTGTGAAAAATAACTTGAAAACCTTAAAAAGATTCAATTAAAAATGGCTAACAGTTGTCAAATCAGGTGCAGGCACAAGCATAAAATTTGGGGAAAAATATTATTAAAAAAATCTATGTTCAGTTTATTTGAATTTGTCTTTGAATTTTTTCTCTACCACAAAAAAATAAGTCTAAAGTGGATATGGTTGGTGATGTATCATACAACAAAGAAAAAACAAAATTTCAATGACAGGACTCCTCCAAGAAGGTCTTGGGTCCACATCAAATGATTGATAAATGGACATACATTTATGGAGCATGTTCAAATAAAACTAAGTTTGTTTTTAAAATCACATTTAATGTTTTCTTACTTAAATATCACTTTTTAATGAACTGATCGAATACAGATTTCAAAACTTATTGGATAGCGACCTTCCACTGTACTGACATGAACTATGACAAAAATCAGACAAGTTAATGTCGTGGAGGGCAACGTGAGGGTGGGCAAGGGGACAGCATTAGCTCTGGTGATCAATAAAGGCCTTTTCTGACAATGCCCTCTGGAACCCCAGTTGCCCTTGCAGCTGTTTGAGCATGCTGAGCTGTGCCTCTGCTTCCGAATGTTCACACATGTTGGTGTTCCGCCTAGATTATCTGAATTGCCATCCGCTCTTCTTCCTGTCCCTTGGCCGGTGTCTGTATTCCAACAGGTGAACAGGTGTTGCATTCTCCCCGAGGACCTTGCAGCCCTCCTCGAGTCTGATGGAGGTGCCCCTCCTGTGTGGGCCCTCTAACATACCTTGTGCGATTTTTATAACTTCCTGCTCAACTCATCTGTGTTCCCTGACGCCCTAAGCTTGCGAGGACCAGGGTTCTGTTGCATTTTATTCCCTCTTGTTCTCTAGCACCTAGCTCAGTGCTTGGCATAAGACACTTGCCTGCCTGTCAAAGAAATACTCATAAAAAGAATGCATGGATCATGACAAATTAGTTTGGGGTGAAAGAATGGGAGAACAGACCTAATTAAATAAATAACATGAACCAATATTTAAGATTTCTGAAGCATTTTCAGCAGCATTTTGCAACCACACTTTGGTGCAACATGAAAGAAGAACCAACTGATGCTTTTGAGGGAACCGCTAAGCACCGCATTATAATCTTATCGTGAGGGGAATATACTAACTACCTTATCTATATATGACTATGAATTTTTTTTTTCCCTGGGGTTGGTCAGCAGTAGCCAAGGGGGTGATGGTAGAGATGTGGCTGGGGTGGGGGTGGGGCTGATATGAATGATTATGAGTAGAAAGATCTCTTATTCTTGTTGTTTATAACCATTGCTAGCAGGAAGAAAGCTTGATACACTTGTTACTAATTGGTTCTTTTCAGACAATATAAAAAACATCTGATTCATGAAAGATAGAAATCATGTAAGGGGGAAAGCATTTATATACATTGACCAGCGTGTTTAGGTCAAGCAGGGTATTTAGATATCCTAACTATCCTAAAAGCAGGTTAGGAAGTACCAAAATTGAGAATTTTATTTTTTTTTTTATTTTTTTATTTTTTTGCAGTTGGGCCAGGGCTGGGTTTGAACCTGCCACCCTCGGTTCATGGGGCCAGCGCCCTACTCACTGAGCCACAGGCGCCACCCCAAAGTTGAGAATTTTAATTGTTTAATGTGAATATTAAAGTGGCCCCAATCAGCTGACCTAGCTGTGTAAACTGCAGGCATAGTGAAAGAATGCCCAGGACTCCATAATGATTTTGATTGACTTGGAGGAGAGGTTCAAAATGTAGAAAAGTATATATACATACACACATATGCACACATAGATACACACACACACACACACACACACACACGTATACTCACAGAGGAAACGTGAGAACAAAGTGGAAAGGAAAGGTTTCTAATCGACTCTGTGAAACTCTTCATTCTACATCAGAATTTAGTCTGAAATGGAGCCCCTACGGGCTCGTATCTGAGGGGCTTCGTTTATGGAAGTACTAATACAAACCTGGAAGAAGCCATCTCATCCCTGGAGCACCTCTCAGCCTGCGTCCTCAAGGAAGCCTTGGATCAGGCCTCCAGCGTGTTCTTTACCATCTTGTGACATGCCCACTGCTTGTGTCCAGGAGCGTCTGCATAGCAGGTGTAGACCAGCCTTCTCCTTCATCTGTGAGCACCACCGCATAGGAACGGGCACTTCTAGACCAGCAAGATGCCCTGTGATGCTGCACGTGTACTCGAAGAGCGGAGGCTGTCTTGCTCTGATGTTCTTCATTTGGTTTACAAGCAATTTACAAAGCTCTTCGTCAGTGGACATGACCGCAAAAGCAGATATTTTTCAGGCCTCTGAGGTACTTTGGTTTAAAAAAAAAACCCTAGGCATATATTTTGAATTATTTGGAACTATAATTTGGCAGGATTCAAGATAGATGTTTCTTTTTCCCCCACCCCCAGCCTTGAGAAGAAAGGGTGTGGAGAAAGCTCTCTCAGCTGGAAGAGGAAAGAATAGAGGGAAGATCAGATACCTTTTTAACGTGTCTCTTTTCCCACTAAAGCCCTGATGTTAGAGGACATTGACTACTGACAAACAGTGCAATTTTCTTTGTGTGTGAACTAGAGCATTTCAGCTAAAAGCTTAAAGGAGCTTACAGGTAAGATGTCTCGGCAAGAGTTTCTCCCCCTGAAAGAATACAGCTAATAAATGTGCAGTGGCTCCGTTTGGACCCCTACCTGTCTAGGAATACAAAATCACAGTCTGTCTGCTGCCTTACACTCACGCCTTGCGCACACAGGAGCTGCCCCCTCTGAGGTTTACTGGAGTGTATTTCATTAGAACCTCTTCGTGGCATCGTGAACCTGATTGTAATGAATGGGCTGAACTCTGAAAGCACTGGGCACTGACCT
The DNA here is from genome assembly GCA_963574655.1 of Perodicticus potto. Taxonomy (NCBI): domain Eukaryota; kingdom Metazoa; phylum Chordata; class Mammalia; order Primates; family Lorisidae; genus Perodicticus; species Perodicticus potto. Next base: position 19,052 of record CAUYRH010016517.1, on the reverse strand, counting down.
CCCATCTGCTGATATCCTAAATCAGGCCATTAGAGGATTCCACAAGAAAGAGCCTGCTGTTTATAGGTTAATTTATCTCTCATTTGGTTCAACTAGATGTGTGCTTATAAAGGTCCTCTAATTGAATCTAATAGATGCCGCAGAGATCTTTCCATTTTAAGAAAGCCTTTGGAAATAAATACAGTCGCTTTTCAGTTATCTATGGTAATGGAAACTGGCCAGCATGGACGAGCATGATATGGAGGTGGTCCTCTGTGCTCATTTGTGGGATTAATTTTAGGCCACTATCCCCATCCAATATTGAACCTGGACTGCTACAATGGTTAAGTTTCTGGTTACCTTCCCATTTATTTTGGCTGATAACCCTCCCATCAAAATGGTATAAACAAACCAAGGAGGCCCAATGCCTGGTAGTCAGGCGTATCTCTATAAAATATGAAGAGGTGTGGACACTGATGGACTTAGAAGGAGAAATTCACTGGATCCAGGGCACAGTGCCATTAGGAAGTCAGGCTCTTGTAGTCATGGATAGCATATGTGCATATCGTGGTGGCCTGAGACCCAGTAATAATCACAGTGGCCGTGTCTATTGATTGCATGCTTGCTCTATGCCAAGTACTGGGCTAGACATTCACATTTAATTGTTTAAAGGTGATTTAGAGCTATGGTTATCTTTATTTTGTATGAGGAAACTGAGAGTTAGCTGAGATAGATTAAATATTTGTCTTATGGGGTATGCTAGTGGGAACCTTGGAGGCCAGGCCTGTCCAGCTCCCCGGCTCTTTTCCTCTGACCCCGGAGCTCCCTTCCCACCTTTCCTCCCCCAGATATGTGAGGTTTTCGGGGGTTGCTCACCATAACGCCTGTGGTACATGCTGGCATGACATCCTCTGGCTGCTCAACACCTTCTCTGCCCACATCTTGATTCAACATTTTTCTAAAGTTGGTTGCTTAGTTAACCCTCACCTACAAATTCCGGGTAATGAAATATCACGCACAGGTGTTGGTGCATGGAACAGTCCCTTGTCACTGAAAAATGACTATTTATATCCTACTGTCTAGAAAATCATGTTTGTTTTGATGTTTTTTGAATTTTCTATGTGCTTTTGCCCCATTTGCTAGAGCCAGGGTATAAATGCTTCCTTTTTTGTTTGCTTAAAAAAAAATGAATCTACATGCCAAGATTTTGCTAAACTATTGCAATAAAGAGCTTACTAATCATCCAGAATGATAACCCTTTGGTGCGATGCTGTTCCTGTGTACCTCGAAGCTGTCAATTCCTAAATATTTGAAGGTTTGTGCTTCTAGTACTTAGTTAATTCATTTATCACCTACCTTTAAGGGATAATTGTGGGTGCATAATTTTAGCAACATCATTATGCCTGTTGATATAACCCAGAGCCGCCACAGTGTGCAGACCCTGATTATATGTTCAATTAACTGCCACATGTTGTCGGCACCTCTCATCCGTCAGGCTTTCTTCTGCTGGATACTTGTAATAATTTGTAACAAAAATAGGGTTGCTAGGGATTGTCACAGCAACCCCATGGCCTCACAAACTCACAGATACAAGTGACATGTAGTTCAGAGCCTGGGTTTGTGGTCAGATTGCTTGATTTCTGATCTGGGTTCTATGTGGGTTCTTTGGGCAAGTTGCTGACTTTTCCCGGGACTGTTTCATTGGACTGTTTATTTCATGTGAAATAAACATGAAAGTATGTGGCCTGCCTAAACCACCCAGCCAGATTATTGCAAGATTCAATGGGAGTAATATATTTGAATGCACTCTTAAACCTATAAGGAAGGTCACGCCAAATGTGACGTGTATTTTCCTGATGTTATATTCATACACACCAAGAAACATTTTCACTTCCCATCTTATATTTGTGCAGTTAAACAATTTTTATCCATATTTTCACGGAAGAAAATAGCTGTTATTTCCTCATTTTTTCTGTCTGTAAATTCACTAAAGGCAGGAACAAAAATCTCATACCTCTTTGTTTCTCTATGAGACCCATACCTAGGGAAGTGCTTCAACTTAAAATGCCTTGACTCAATTGGTCTCAGGCTGTTCGGTTGGAGGAATATACATTGTTGACATGCACTATGTCTTTTCTGTGGTCTTTATGAATTAGGGTTGTAAAATTAGAGCTTGCTGGTGCTCTGTGGTATTTGTCGTGGAGGCAACAGTGATACACTAATGACATTTTGTCTACATAGGACCACTTTAGAAGAACAACTTAGAACCTTTACCCAGGACTGGAAAGACCTCTGTTTTGATGGCATCATCCCCATTCCCAACCCCATTTTGCTGATAGTGTCATTTGGTTTAGGTCTGTGTTTTTTTTTTTTTTTTGAGTGAAAACATTAGTGCAAAATATGAAACTAATATTCACGTATCCTACAGTCCAAAGGGAAGAAGAATACAAGGGAATAGGGATGCAGCTGGTTTATAAGGTGCCCTGTGGGAATTAATAAAAGGCATCTTCTGAGTATGAACAAATTAGGAAAAGATGCCTTCTCTGTGAAGCAGCAGCCTCGTGCCAGGGCACTTAACTTGGAAAGTAGAGTCTGGCCTGTTTCAGCCTCCACTTGCTGCCTTCAATGGTGCCTTTGTGCAGTGTACAGACTGTAGGGTGACCTGAGAGGACACATTTGCCTAACAATAGGAACAAAACTCTCAAGCTCCTGCAAACATATATTCATCACCCAAACCCCCAAACCAGGTAGGTCTATGAATGGCTTCTGGTAACACTCTGTCCTTTCCTCTCCAGCTGTCTTCTACCCTACTATGGATTCTATTCTTTGGGGATAACATTTTTTCTTTACCCTCAATCAGGCATTTTCACCTTAGCCAAGTTTTATCTGTGCAGGAGTATAGGTAAGAGAAGAAGAGGCTGAGTGAGCCTTGTCATGGGACATATCGATCTTCAGAAGGTTTAGTGCAGCTCAATTCACAATTGCCAAGATTTGGAAGCAACCCGAGTTCCCATCAACCCATGAAATGATTAACAGACTGTGGTATCTGTATACCATGGAGTACTATTCAGCCATAAGAAAAGATGGAGACTTTACATCTTTTGTGTTTACCTGGATGGATTTGAAACACATTCTTCTTAGTCAAGTATCACAAGAATGGAAAAGTATCCAATGTACTCAATATTATATGAAATCAATATATAAACAGCTACATGCCCACACAAAAGAAAAACACAAATACAGTCTTGTCAGGGGGAGGGAAGAAAAAGGAGAGTAATTGGCGGGATTTTACCTACTGTGCACAATGTGTGGATGTTCAGCATGCTACCTGGGTAAAGGGCTTAACTACAACATGAACTTTACCTTAGAAGTGAAAACAATGTAACCTAAACATTTGAATCTGCAAATTAATCTACAATTAAAAAACAGTTTTTAAGGGATGGCTCTGACTATAAGAAGCGAAGGACCTCTGAGAAACAGAAAAATCAGCATTAATCTACTCTATAAATATTTGTCGCGTACCTAACAGTATATGCCAGGGCCCAGTTGTACAGCAGTGGTCAATTGTCTGAGCTATTTTCTCTGCTTATTTTATATCCCCCTGACCTGTCGAACTCACCCTACTTATTCTTCAGGTTTCAGTTAAAATGTCCTCCCTGTCCCCAACCCACACTCCTCTAAGTTTCTGTCATCTTAAATATTCCACTCCTTAAAGAAAGATGGAGACTTTACCTCTTTCATGTTTACATGGATGGAGATGTAACATATTCTTCTTAGAAAGTATATCAAGAATGGAAGAAAAAGTACCCAATGTACTCAGCCCTACTATTAAACCAATTTATATCTTTCATATGAAAGCTATAACCCAATTATAGCCAAAGAATATGGGGAAAGGGGAGAGGGAAGGGAGGGAGAGTAATCGGTGGGACCACACCTACAGTGCATCTTACTAGGGTACATGTGAAATTTACTAAATGTAGAATATAAATATCTTAACACAATAACTAAGAAAATGCTGTGAAGGCAATGTTAACCAGTTTGATGAAAATATTTCAAATTATATATAAAACCAGCACTTTGTACCCCATAATTTCATTAATGTACATAGTTATGATATAATAAAAAAAAAGGTATGACTTCATGGACTTATTTGAAGGGGAATAAAGAATATCTGCAAAAATACATTTGAGATCACAGATAATGGTATGTGGTAAATAGGTTCTGCATTTACTGAATGAAATTTCCTGAAGAGTTTGAACTTCTTTAAAAAAACTTTTTGGTTGACTTTGTATTCACTTTTTCTGTTATAGCTAAATATTCAACCATCTGACTAAAATAGAAACACATTCAATCTCATTTGTACAACTTTTTGATTCTTCCATAAGTTATTGGATAAGTTAGGTCTTTTGAGTTTATTAGAATTCTATTTTAATTACCAGAACTTATTTAATAATCAGTGTCCACATGTGAAAGATGTACCTTACAAAATATCCACATTAAAAAATCCCTACTAAAGGGGACACAAAACCTTTTAGCATCTTGCACTATAATTTTACCTTTCCCATAACTATTTATATGAGATGTGCCTTGTAACTAGAACTCACATTGCTATTCAAATAAGTAAAGCCATGAAGCTTTGTTTGTATGTACTTTTAAATGAGGTCATTGGATATAATCATAAAATTTGTGTCTTGTATTTAAATGTTTTACATTAGTGTCAGGAAAAAAATACTACCAATTATAAGTAAAAACATGGCAAAATTATACTTTTGAAAGAAGAGAATTCTACTTACCTTCACAGAGCTCTTCTTCTGGGTGCTGCCCGAGCCCATGCAGGGCAGCGTGGCTAGTACTCACCCAGAGACGGCCAGTGGTTTTTGTTCGGGTCAAGCTGTCAGACAGTGGATTTCAAACCTTCCAGTAAAACCTGAAGAAAGGTGAGGGTTATGGGTGGGATACCTCCGCATCTCCGTATTAACTCCCCCAAAGCCTGACTGAATTAGAAGCGTGTTTATGGGATGAAGAGGGAACTTCGAAGAAACCGGTGAAAAGCAACTGGAAGGCAGAAAAAGCAGAAGGATGATTGGCGTCTGGAGTGTGAGTCCAGATTGCTAGAAGATCTTGATAAATAAGTGCAACTTTCCATTTAAATCCCAGAGTGACTAAACTGTAGAAATAAAAGTATATCAAGATGAAGGGATTTGTCCTAAAACTTAAAGAAAAACCAAGTAGCTCTATCCTCCAAGTTCAAGGTAATTACAAAGTAATTTTTCTGCTTTCTAAAACGTAAATCAATACTTTTTATGAGAAAATAATAAAATGTAAATCCAATTAAACAGTCTGAATATCTAGGATGTGTGTTCATAATAAAAGTAACTATGTTGGTGAAGATAACGCAAGAAGATGTGAATGCCCAGTACCAAGAATAGGAGTGAAGACGTCACTGCTGATCTAGTGACCAGAAAGGATGAGGAGGGACTGTCACGGGCCTCTAGTTCTCTCTATACTCAAGTAAATTTAGGGTGGCTTATGATCTTAAACACATGTATGAAAAGCCAGAATTATAAAGTTTCTAGAATAAAACAGATAATGGATTTTAAATCTTCTAGTAAAACTTGAAGTTTAGATCACAAATATGATAGAAACAAATAATTCTTGTATAAGACACGGAAGCACAAGCCATCAAAAACAAAATATTGATAAATTAATCATCATTATAATTAAAAATTTATGCTCACCATAGAACACTAATAAGAATATAAAAACTAAGGCATAGACTAAAAATATTCTTCACACTTATACCTATTAATAATAAAGTACACAAGCCAAAATGTATAATGGATTCTACTAATCAGAAATATATCTAGTTAATATAAAATCTTCATACTGGATTTCCAGAAGGGAGCAAAAACCTTGACTACATAATTTATACACACAAAAAAAACCATATAGGAATGGCTGTTGAGAGTTTAGATATTGAAGTCCTCATCCTCATTAGTCACTGGAGAAATGCACATTAAAATTCTACTTAGCATGCACCCAAAAGGCTAAAATTAAATAACCTGACAATACAAGTGTTGACAGAATGTGGAGAAACTGACATTCCTACATTTCTGGTGAGAATGTAAAATGGAATAAGCTTTAGTGTAATATGTAATCCGACAATTCTGCTCCTAGGTTGTCCTAAGAGTACAAAAAAGACTCGTACATGAATGTTATAGCAGTTATTAATATGTAAAAATGTGAAACAAGACAAGTATTCATAAAATACATTCAGGAAACAGTCAGGAAATGGATTTTTTAAAAAAATGGGTGTATTTATACAATGCCTGCACTCAACAACAAAGAAGAATAAACTATTGGTGCAGACAACAGAATGAAAGAATATCAGAGCGTTTAGTTGAGCAAAGGAAGCTGGACAAAGGAGTATCTGTTGATCGTACAAACTATCCTTGCAAAGTTCCAGAATAGGTGTGACTAAATCTATAGGGATTTTAATTACAACATAGTTGCCTATTGGGACAAGGTTGGTATCAACTATAAAGGAATAGAAAGGAACTTTCTGAGGTGATGGAAATGTTCTGTATCTTGATTGCCAGGTGCTTTACATGGGTTTATATCCTTTCAAGACTTACTACATATATATAAAACAATTATTATTTGTATAATTTGAAAAATTGATCAGTCATATGAAGTTATTTTCACACAGGGACATCTGGCTGACTAATTGACTTAGACTGAATTTGTGGATATTTCCTCCTATTTTCAGCCCTCATCTTCACCCAGTTTATGATGTAGTAAAGAAATAGACTCCCGAAGTCCCAGGGCTAGAAGAAGAAACAATTAGAAACTAACTTTAATTTCTAAAGCAGATGCAATAATAGTCTGATTTTGATACCAAAAAAAAAAAAGGAGGGGGGATAATCAAATCTCACCGGTAACCTTTCTTAGAATGAAGGATTGGGAACTTGTAGTTCTTGCAGCAAGTTTTTTTTTTCTTCAACAATTAAGAAATAAAGGGAAATGGGCATGTACATGTATCCTTGTCCTGCAAGATAAGAGACCCTAGAAGCAGTGATACCCCAACAAAAAGCACAAGTAGTGCCCAGATGTTAACTTTGAACATGATTCTTAAATAAAAAGAATCAGGGTTCTTTGGAAAGATGGCTGATGTCAAGCTTGGAGCAGGAAACATAAAAACTGAACTTGGAACATCTTGTGGTAGCAGAAAATTAGGAAGAACTTAAAAACAACAATAATTCACACTGATGGATGACTGTGGTTGACAGAGAGACACAGGAACCAACTGAAAGCTCTCGTCAACTAAAGCAACAGCAATTTGAGCAATAAATATAAAATAAGTATCCATGAGTCCCTGCCAATGTAAACAGATAAGTAACTGAATGAGTGGATTGGGGAGAAGATGCAGCACTCCTGGAGCAGAATTCCAAATAAGGTACACAAATATTTTGCCCTCCAGAAGGTGATAAATAAGAACCTGCTCATTAAAAGTGGGCTGCATGCAGTGATGGCTTTATAAAGAGCACAGCAAGAACAGTGGCCAGAAAGAGTCACTTCACAGTGGAGAACCCTCACCCACGCGATAGCTGGGGCCCACGATGGGAATGTGCTGACAGTCTGTGCCCTGGACGTGACGTGATGCGAGGGCACTCTCTCTCTCTCTGTTCTTTGTCCCCAAACCAAGTAGCATCAGTCTAATCATTTTACAAAATGCTTCAAGACTATTCCTCAAAACCATCACGGTCATCAAAAGAGGGATGGTCTGAGAAACCATAAGAGCCAGGGGAGTCTGAAGAGACATAAGTCTCTAAGTGTAATTATAACCGTAACAGCCAGGGGAGCCTGGGAATGGGACCCCAGGACAGGAAAAGGACATTATGTAAAAACTAAAGGAATCTGGATAAAGTTTGGACTTTGATTAATAATAACGTATCTATATTGGTTCATTAATTATGACAAAGGCACTGTACTTACGTTAGATATTAATAACAGGGAAACCAGCTGTGGGGTATGTGGGAACCCTTTGCACTATCTGCTCAATTTCTCCATAAATCAAAAATGTTCTAAAAATATTTTTTTAAATTAGAATGTACAAAGCCATAGACATATGAAATCTTAAGTAGTTCCATATGACAGGAGGGTGTTCTACGTGAAAAAGAGTGAAAGGAAATGAAGTTAGAGAAGTAATCCTGGTGTTATTTCACTCATCAGCTTCTTACACCACGTGAAGGAATCTGGACTTGAACTTTGACAGGAGTGACCTAGAAAATGACCTCATAGAAAAACAAATAAGTAAGCTTGTGATATTTCACCTTAATCTGACCTGCCCAAGAAATGTGAGCCCCAGTGCTGTCTTTCAGCTTGTAAAATTATTTACCACAACTGGAAGAAAATGAATAGCTGTGAAGATGAAGGAGTTGGGACCCAATTAGTAGTCAACACCCAGGGCTTGTTTCATTGACTTTTGTTTATTGCCAATGACGTTCCAGGCACAGTACTAAGATTTTAAGGTATAGAAATACATTTAGAGTTTATACTTTTGTGTTATTACTTCTCAGAAAAAGGTTTAAATTCACAGTATTTATCTAATAATTATTATAAATATTTAGCATTGAGTTGAGTATATATTATGTGCTAGGCCTTTGTGTAGGTACATCACTTAACTTCTTTTAACATTTTTGAGTGTTATGTTTACACTTTAGGTAAAGAAAATCAGGCTCAAAAACGTTACTCTGTTCAAATTCATAATGTAAGAATTAGGAGAAGTCTAAAAAAAGAGAATCAAAAAGTCAGTGAAGAATATTTCTCTGCCAGTGGACAGCATTCCCAAGCTTTAGCTAATTCTGCACACATTCTGCACAGAGGGTGAACCAAAGTCTAGATGTGAACATAGCCAACATTTTAACTTTACACGCTAATAGTGTGAAGGTACTTTTATTTTCAAAACTCCCTTTGGATAGAGCCCTGTATTTAAAATCTTTCTTTTTTAATGATGTCTCTTTTCATTCAGCATGCAAACACAATCTGGACCCAGGAATCAACATGAGGGCTGAACATATCTCATAACCCAGGCAGATCATTTTAAATGGAGAATACTTTGTTTTGCTCATAATTATGACGAGTTGATCCAAGCATCTTTAGAGGCAGAGGTTCAATGTCAGCGGAGGGGAAGCCCAGTGCAGGAGATTCAAGCAAAGTGCTCTTGCCATTGGTGGCCATAACCACGAGAGGGCGCTTCTCGGAGCTGACCCGACGTGGGGGCTATTCACACACTTTTGGCTGCGAGATAAAATACAAAGATCAGCCCTGTCTCTCATGCGAAATTTTCAGTGAATTTTCACATGGGTCAGAATCGATCGTGTGCGAACAAACTCTTAAAGGCCCTTTAGAAGTGCTGAGTTTGGATACAGGTTAACTGTGGCAATAACACAGGAGCAACGTGTATGGACACAGGACCTGCTGGACAGCTGCAGTCCCGGGTTACAATCACAAGTAATCTTACTCTGTCTGGAACGGAGTTTGGAATAGCAAGGAATAGTTCACAGAACTGGTACTTTTGACATAAAACATTCCTTAATATAAATCAGTTGGCTCTTACAGATTTCCAAGATAATATTTTCTCTATGCACACCCAAACCAGACAATGACAGTTATATTTTCAGATTTCCTATTTTATTTTCAAATCTGAAACATGTTGAAATCTCAGATCTTAATTTCCTGTGATATTTTTCTTGACACTTGAAAATGAAAACATTTTAGGCTTACATTTATTATGAATATAAAATCACCTTCAGGAATAAATTAGACTTCAACACATACACTAAACTTTATCATATTTAAGATTTCTCCTATTAATATTCCAGAAAGTAGATGAATTTATTCAATACCTTTGAAACTTCTTTTGATGTCAGTTATGTTTTTAATTTTTTGATAGGAATTATGCAGAGATATGTATTTCTAAACATGAGGTACCCCTGCACTATTGGAATGAACACAACTGAAAATATTATTTCTCTACACTCCTATTTGCTAGTATTTCATGTTTAAAGTTTTGTATTTTTTCCTTTTTCTTTTCTTTTTTCTTTTTTGCAGTTTTTGGCCAAGGCTGGGTTTTGAACCCGCCACCTCCAGCATATGGGGCCGGTGCCCTACTCCTAAGTTTTGTATTTTTTTCATTGTAGGTTTTGCTTTTATGTTTTTGCCAGAAGCCAAGTTTGGTATTAAAATGATTCTGACTTGATAAAGTAAACAGAGACTGTGTAAGTCAGAACTTTTGTGCATCTTGGGGGCTCACAGCAACCAGTCTTGAACACTGCTGGTCCATGTGGAAGAAGGAATATAAACAGTACCAGCAATGTACTATTACATGTGCCTAGATGTGAACCTTGTCACTGTGCTCACATTTAATTCTCCAAGGCAGGTCGCACGGTCATGGTCATATCTGAGGTCTGCAATATGGGGAAATACATTTCTCACTCAGGAAGGGCAACAGATCGAGTGAACGTTAATTAGACTTAACCTATCGCAAACTCTTTCCAGTTCTTTTTATGGCCTCAAATGGTTATCTTTAATAATAATCTTATAACTTAGCTGCAATTTCATTTAATTCTAGTTTCTTAAACATATACAGACAGATGATAGATATAGGCTTAAGTACAGAGATATGGAAATAAATATACATGTGTGTGTGTGCTCACACGAGTGTGTGTGTGCACGCACACAAGTCTGCGTGATTAAAGCCCCTTATTTGGCCTGGCAGCTTTTGGCTGCATGGCCTATGGGATAGTTTGCCTCATTTTATGAAGAAAAACGTGTTTTTGCTAAAACACAATTGTAGACCACTTCTTTCCATAGGAAACTTGATTTATCTTTTTGGGAAGAAGTAAAGTAACCCCATGAAGTTTTCTGCTAAGAATATGTCAATTCACTTCTTATATATTTAAAATTTTAAGTGCTTGATTCTCTTTTCAGTTAGTAAGGATAATGTGACTGCTTAGCCATGAGAGCTTGACGACATCAGGTGTTCGAGAGAACATGATGGGCTGGTCCTTTATAGGAGAAAGCCAAACCCAGAGACTCCACACTGGAGCTCTGACGCCCGACCCCACCACCTGTTAGCTGTATGTCCCTGAGCACATCTTTTAATAGGAATAGACTTCAATTCCATTATTTGCATGATAAGAATGACATAAATCCCCCACTTCATATTTTAGGTCCTACGAACCAGGAAGGTACCTGTTTTGTAAAATCTTTAGTCTGAGATACATACAGGACAGCAAATATTGTTGAAAAATAAATATCTCCTTCTGTTTTGTAAGCTCTCATCCTATCTAAGAAATCTCTTCTGCAGATTAAAGAAGTTACACCCTGGGTTCACATAAAAGGTAATTACGTGAACCCAAGGTGAACTAGAAAAAAATCTATTTAGCTATATTCTTCTCTCATGAATTTATTTTTTCATTTTTTTTTATTTTTTGAAATTCATTCATTTGTTTATTTTATTGTTGGAAATTCATTGAGCGTACACTGATTGCATTTGTTAGGTGAACTCCCTCTTATAACTATACCCCGCCTCCAAGGGGCCGCTCATGAACTTATGTATTAAAAAACATATATTTGGGGCAGCGCCTGTGGCTCAAAGGAGTTGGGTGCTAGCCCCATATGCTGGAGGTGGCGGGTTCAAACCCAGCCCTGGCCAAAAACTGCAAAAAAATAAAACAAACAAAAGTCATATATTTGGAACCCATGTACTAGTTTTTAATCTTGAGACATCAGAGACTTACAATATTAAAATACATGTTCTTTAATAGCCATTTCATAATGAATGACCCCTATAATATATTGCACTTCATATTCAGTGGTAAGAAAAAGAAATCTTTTCTGAGATAAAAAGCACAATGAGTTGAGTTCAATTTTAATTTTGTTTATAGAAAGTGTGTAATCTAATCAATGCTTATAAGTAAGTTGTAAGTGACATCTATAACTTTGCTTCTAATCATCAATCTTATTTTGATTATATTTTTAATTTTGTTACTTTGTTTTGTTTCATTGCATATTTTGTTACAATTATTTAAAAATGAAGGACATTAGTAAAATAAATCAGTAAGAGTTTAGCTAAAACTCTTGTGTGCTGGCTTATTCCTGCCTGGGTTTCAAGACTTTTGAAACTTGCATGTTTTAAATTCCTTCTGTATCATTATCTTTATATTCATGCAAATGTTGATCTGTGTAGGGGCAAGCACACCAGTTGATTTGTACAGCTGACATTATTATTGATAAAATTGCTGACATAGAGTATCTTCCATTTCCCTTAACTGTATGTGGCTAAAGTTAATTTTTAATTTTTTTATGGTTTTATAAATAGTGGAATGATGGTAAAGGAAAACAACCAGCTTTGAAATCACCTTGCTTATTTGAAATTCTCACCAGGACATCACTCACAAGTGTTGGGAAGAAATGCTCAGTAGTATTTCCACCATACAGATGTGACAGATGTGAGTTACCACAAGGACACAGGTGACATTAACATGTCGTAAAACAATCTGAAATAATGAATTTTAGAATGTTTTAAGTTTGTTTCATCATGTTTGGTAGCTTATGTAAACTGACACTTAATCATGAGTTATGTTTTGTCGGTTGACAAAATTCTTGAAACCCAGGCAGGTATGAGCCAGCACACAATGGCTCACACACATTAACCAACATGTTTTAAATTCCTTCTGGATCCTTATGTTTATATTCATGCAAATTTTTATCTAAATTTCTAAAACTGCCTTTCAGTCCTCTTTCAGAATGACTACCTCTGTGTTCAATTAGAACAAAGCTTAATGACTTGGCCCTCTCAAGGTATAAACCCCAAGTTGGTCTGTGCTTTCTCCACTGGTTTAGAGAAGGCAAATCGCCATTAAAAATTCCAGCTCAGCAGGTAGCCTCTTTTGTTAAACAAGCTGCACAGAGGAGGTCACTGCTTTCCAGAAGACCTGAGAAAACACAGTGCTAACAATAAGAGAAAACCTATCTCTAGGGGATGGTAAATGTAATTAAGTACCCATAGCCTCTTTCTAAAGACATCACAGATGGAAAAAAGAAGAGGGCAAGGTAATTGTAGGTACCAGGCAACCAGGGGCAGCACTTCATTGATGGTGGTTGAACTTGGAGGGGAGTGGGGAGCAGGGGGTCGCTGTTGACAAAGGGGGGGCCACGTTTACCAGCTTCCTCCATGGTGGAAGAAGATGGGAGCAGGAGGAAGGGGAGGAGGAAGAGGAAGAGGAGCAGCGAGGGCCCTTTGAGAGGGGGCTGGGCACCTGGCACCTGGCAGGGAGGCTGGTGGAGTCGTGTTAGGAGAGGAAAGCTTCCTGTGTGACACCATGAAAGACTCCCTGTGACGCTCAACTAGAGTCATAGCTTTTTAAGCTCGTGGTGAAAAGTGTTATCACGTGAAACTTTTAAACCCAGACTTACAGTATGAGAGACATGCTTGGGGAACTGTTCAATGGTAGCAGAGAAACAGTAACTTAACAGGCCAGTCCCTACTTGAAATTCAAGGATGCCGTAACTTATGTGTCTTGGCCCAGTAAGAGAAGAAGGTCACATAAGGTTTTCAAATCTCGTATTTTCTTCTAGATTCTCACAATGTCTGCTTTTAAGCACTAAATACATATAATGGTAAAACTTTCAGCTCAAGAAAATACTGCCCGGTGGTTTGGGTCACTCTCACAGCTTCCTGTCAGTGGTGCTGACGCTGTAAGTGACGAGAACCCAGGGTCAGGTAAGGCGCTTCCGAACAGCAGCACTTCAGACCTCACTGCTAAGAAATTCGGTTTTCTTATGATGTTCATAACACTAGAGAAGCTGGCTTTTAAATTCCTTGCATGTGAAAAGTGCCCAGGTTTTGTGTATTTGGTTTATTTTTAAACATGTTACATTTTTAAAAATTTTTTTTATTAAATCATAATTGTGTACATTAGTGCAGTCGTGGGGCACAATGTACTGACTTCATATACAATCTGAAACACTTTCATCAAACTGTTTAACATAGCCTTCATGGCCTTTTAATCACTATATGAAGACATTTGTATTCTGCATTTAGTAAGTTTTGCCTGTACCCTTCTAAGATGCACTGTAGGTGTGGCCCCATCAATTACCCTCCCTCCACCACAACCTCTCCCTCCCCTCCCCTCCCTGCCCCTTTCCCCATATTCTTGTGCCATAGTTGCAGAAACAGTTATACATGAATACTGAGGTTCACAAAAACAAAGCAAAATATAGAAATGAGGCAATAATCAGATCACCCCGAAATACACTATTCTCCTCATTACACTGCTTGCATATAGGGCTATATTAAAAGGTCTGGTACTACAGTTCCATCTTAAACCCTCTAAATAACATCTTTTTTTTTTTTTTTGGCCAGGACTCGGTTTGAACCCACCACCTCTGGTACATGGGGCCGGTACTTTGAGCCACAGGCACTGCCCTCTAAATAACAGCTTTAACCATATGCTTTATTTAGAATGGATAGCCTTAGGACAGCTAGGGAGGAAGGGAGAGAGGAGAGGGAAAGAGGGAAGGAGGGGGAGAGAGGAGGAAAAGAAAGAAGCGAGTCCTAAATCGTCGTGACTTTGTATCTCTTTAGCAGGTGGTGTCTGTTCATGTAGGTTTTAAAATGAGTGACTAGGAAATTGCAGCTTTCAGGCTCCAGGCTTCTTCATCCATAAAATATGAAAGGCTGCTGGGATGATTTATAAGGTCTTTCTAAGTTATTGTTACTCTACCAATATGGATAAAACAAATTCTGCATCAAAAAATGCTACCAATTCGAATCACTGTTTTCCTTTTAAAGAGCAGTACGCTAACAGTCCTAATACTCTGTCCCAAACTGAACTAAGCCCTGTGCCCTCCCGGCTTCTGCACCATTTTCTCCCTTTCCTTTCAACCAGGAGTATGGAAAGTTTCATATCCCTTTTTTTCACAGACGTAGTTCGAAATTGTTGAGTTCATGGCAGTCTCCTTTCTTCCCCAACCATTGACTACAGCTGCTCCTGCTGAACTCGCCCACCCCCTTCTAATTCCCAAATCCAATGGACACGATGGTTCCCATGGTCTCCCTGAAACCATTCCTTTCCTTGACTTCCTTTCCATCTTTGTGTTCCCGAAACCTAGCCCCGTTCTTAGAAAATAATAACCTCTGTGTGAATGTTCATTGAACAAATGAAGTGCTTAAAATAACTTTAAAGCACTCTCTCCCCATTTAGTTTGCGTCTTAGCATCCAAGATGCCTCTTCCTGAGCGTTATGCTAATACTCCACAATTATCGACTCAAGAGTGAGGGGTACCTAAGCGACCTTTCAGATTTTGCTTTTTATAACTTGGGACTTGGGAATATTTTTCCTACCGCTCGGCTCCACCTTGGCTCCCTGTCTCTCCAGACTGTCCCAGACCTGGCACTGAGTGTGGCCGCTCAGCTCCCATCGTCTGTCCTGGCCAGAGGAATGTTCTCGCTGATGCCTCTCCCTTGGCCAGGCTGCCTACTTTCATTTTCACTACGGTGCAGCCATTCACCCTCCTCCACTGGAAACACTTTTCCAGACATTCCTGTAGGATTAGGGCCATCTTCTTAGCCGGCCACTGATTCTCTCACTATTTTTTATGCTTCATTGTCCTTGAATTTGCCTTTCTCTGCCTATGATGACAGTGAAGAGATTTCATTTTTGTACATTTCTTTGGTTTTCTCCCTATACGAAGCAATTGTTTGTTTTTAATTTACACATAGGTAGGAAAACAATTTTTCCTCAATGTAACCTCCTATCTCTCCCATTTTTTTTTTCCTTTTTCTTTCTCTTCCTATTTCTTCTTCTTGGGATTCTGCACAGAGAAATGTCTTGGTGGGACAAAAGTCTTAATCATAGACTTTAAAAAAATAACACATTGAGTTCCCAACCACACCATTAGATGTCCTCTTTTCTGCTTCAGATCACTTATTTTAAAAAATGTTTACTCCTCTAAGAGTTTCCTAAAAATTTGTTTCAGTATAGAAACCTGATTAGCTCCTTTGATGGAAATATGAGCTCATTCATATTCTTTAATAAACTTCTTATCTTTTTTCACATTTTTCCCCCCACTCAGAAAACTCAGTAGGAAATAAAAGTGAAATCTCCCTTCTGCCCCATTCCATTTGAAGTGTCTGTATCTCCATATCTATGATTTGGAAACATATCCATTTTTTCTAAATAAATAGTTGAAGGATTCTTCAGAAAACCTAAGGTAGCTGTTATAAAGCTGAATATTACAGAAAAGTTCAGAAGATCACAGCGTTTACTGCGGTCTGGATGTTTCCCGTGTACTTGATGCAATAAATCATCTTGGTCCAGCTGACTTCTTTCCCTGCTTTTCAAACAGGCAGAAGCTGGAAACTCTCTAATAAAGTAAAAATGGAGTTTCCATGAAATACATTCTTTCTTTATAATGTTCGATTAAAGTTAAATTGTTATCCTTCTAAAATAGAATGTGATAACTTTAAGAAGGTTTTATCTACACCCCATGGTAACTGCAAAGGAAAAACTAGTATATACACAAAATACAGAAATCAAAGCATACCACTACAAAGATTCAAAAACATCACAAAAGAATATAATAATATAGGAAGACAGAAATGCAGGAGCACCAAAACAGTCAGTAGACAACTAATGCAGTGGCAATTAGAAGCCCTGATGAATCAATTATTACATCAGGGATGAATGGAATACATTCTTCACTCAAAAACACGGGACAATGAGATCAATCAAAAAACACAGGATCAAGCACCATGCGCCTACAAGAGATTTTAACCTTAAGGACGTACAAAGACTGAAAGTGGAGAATGGGAAGAATATTCCATGTCAAAAGTAACCAAAAGTGAGCAGGATGACTGTCCTTGCATCAGATCAAATAGAGTTTCAGTCCAAATGGATCACAGAAGACAAAGATGGTCAGTATATGATGATAAAGGGATCAGTTCATCAGGAGGATATAATCATTGTAAAATGCGCGTCCAATATCAGTTCACCTACACGTACAAAGCAAATAAATACTGGCAGGATTGAAGGGCACCATAGACAGCGAAGCAGTGACAGCAGCGGGTATCAGGACTCTGCTCTGGACAATGGCTAGCTCGTTCAGATAAAAAATCAGTGAGCAAAGTCTGAAACTAAATAAGAACATAGACCACAAGGTCCTGGATTACGTACACAGAACGTTCCATCTAAGAGCAGCGGAATCAACACTGTCCTCAAACACACGTGAGAGATTCTCAAGAACGGGTCATACCAGGGGAAAACACAAGTCTTAAACATCTTAGAAAAGTTAAACTGTTTCAAGTACCTTTTCTGAGCAAAATGGCATATAGCAAGATATCCATACTAAGAGCAATTCTGAAAAATTGACAAATATTTGGAAGCTAAATAACATGCCCCCTAATAACCAGAGTCAAGGAAGAAACTAAGAGAAACCAAAAGGTTTCATGACACAAATGAAAGTAGAAACAGAAACACAACATAGCAACACTTAGAACATTCAGGAAGAGCAGTGCTACGAGGGAAGGTTCTATGCCGTGATTAATGCCCACAGCAAGAAAAAAATCTCAAATAGACAACCCAAACTTCACACCTCAAGGAACTATAAAAGGAAGAGGAAACTAAGCCCCAAATCAGGAGGAGGAAGGAAATGATGAAATTGAGAGCAAAGAGAAATGAAATCGAGACTAGAAAGATTATGGGATGGATGACTAAACCTGCAAGTTGCTTTTTTTGAAAAGATCAACAAAACTGACAAACCTTTAGCTAGAAAATGAGAAGATACAAATAGAAAACATGCGGATGTAAGAGGCGGCGTTATGACGGATGCGTGCGTGCAACAGAGGGGCCTGAGAATGCTGCATGGTGATCGCATGTAAACCAAAAGAATGATCTGGATAGAAGAAACAGACAAATTTCTAAAACTACACACCCTACCAACCCTGAATCATGAAGAAATAGAAAATCTGAACATGTCAGCAAAGTCTAAATGATTAGTAATCAAAAACTTCCCAGTGAAGACCATCCTGGAACCAGATGGCCACATAGCTTAATTCTATCAGCATAGAGAAGAATTAACACCAGTCCTTCTAAAATGCTTCCAGAACACTGAAGATGAGCAAACGCATCCAAATTCAACTTACCAAGCAAGAATTATCCTCAGACAAAAGCTGGACAAGGATGCTACAAGAAAAGAAAAGCATAGGCCAATGTCCTTGCTCAACATAGACAGAAAAACTCAACAAAACCCTACCAAGCCAACTCAAGAGCAGATTAAACGAGTCATCCATCACAAGAGGATTCATCAGCGTTGTAGGATTATTCATCACAGACACATCAATAAATGTGATACCCCACCTTATCAGTATAAAGAGATAAAAATAATATGATCATCTCAATAGACAAAGAAAAAGCCTTTAAAAACTGAACATCCTTCCATGATTTAAAAAAAAAAAATCTCAACAGATACGCAGAGACAGAATGTATCTCAACATAGTAAGTCACAGCATCATTCTCAACAGTAAAAGGCTGGGGGGGGGCAGTTATTCCTCCTAAACTCAGGAACAAAACAAACACACCCACTCTCACCATTTCTATCCAACCTAGTACTGGATTTCTAGAGCAATTTGAGGGGGAAAAAAAGAAAGAAAGAAAGAAATATCATCCAAATTGGAAAGCAAGCAGCGAAATTGTTTCTGTTTTCAGATGACACATTCTTTCCAAAAAACTGTTCAACTAACAAACAAATCTAGTATTTTCAGGACACAAAATCAATACAGAAAAATTAGTTTCATTTCTGCACACTCAAAACAAACTATCTGAAAAAGAATTTAAGTAAATGGCTCGGCGCCTGTGGCTCAACGGGCTAAGGCGCCAGCCACGTACACCTGAGCTGGTGGGTTCGAATCCAGCCCGGGCCCACCAAACAACAATGACGGCTGCAACCAAAAAATGGCCGGGCGTGGTAGCGGGACCCTGTGGTCCCAGCTACTTGGGAGGCGGAGG
>CAUYRH010016513.1:0-12420 GCA_963574655.1 Perodicticus potto | reverse complement strand
CTCCGTCTGGCTCGGTGGCCCAGTCTGGGGCCCCAGATAACACTCAAAGACCTCTGCACTCTTGCCCAAGTTCTCCCAAGGCAGTTCAACCAAGTGCCAAGTCCAAAAGAAACCCAAACAGCTCACAGGTAAGGCCTTTCCAGCTTGCAATGTCACTGCTGCTGCACCCACAGCTGCCAGCAGGATTAGACCGAATGAACACACACAACCACTTGCCAGATCTCCACCACTTTTGCCTTCCTCAGGGGGTCCAGAAGTCTCACACTGTCTCCCTGCATCCCCAAAGGGATGTTTCTGGGCATATCCTGCCAGCCAGCGATGCCTGAAGTCTTCTCTCCCCAGTCTCACCGTGCCCAGTTACAAGGAAGCTGTTACTCGGCCGCTGCTTCCTGGCTTTTCTTCCAATGTCACACAAAGGAGTTGGAGTCTTGGTCCTTCCTCTCCTGGGAGTTCTCTGTACCTTCAATGCTAGTTTTCCTGGACTCAAGCAGTTCTCACTGCGTCTGTCAAGCTTTGCAGGCATTTGCTGGCTGGGGCTGGAGTCATCTAAAAGGTTTCTGAAAGCACCTGTCTGGTGCATGGGCTGGGGCAGATAGAAGGCCACTCAGATAGGGCTCCTCAGGGTTTAGGGGTTCAGTATCAGGGTCTGGATCAGTTATTCTCTCCTTACCAGCCCCTCAGCTGTGGCTGTCCAATTCTCTGTCTTCTACAGGGTTCTATTTAAATGTTCTTTCTACTCCTGCCTCACCCGACTCTGCTGACAAGAAGCCAGCAAACACGTTTCTGGTGCCAGTGATAGTCTAAAAAGGCCAACAAGTTCTTTTTTTTTTTTTGTAGAGACAGAGTCTCACTATCGCCCCCCGTAGAGTGCTATGGAGTCACAGCTCACAGCAACCTCCACCTCTTAGGCTTGAGCGATTCTCTTGCTTCAGCCTCCCAGGTAGCTGGGACTACAGGCGCCCACCACAGCGCCCGGCTAATTTTTGATGCAGTTCGGCCGGGGCCGGGTTTGAACCCGCCACCCTCAGTATATGGGGCCGGCGCCCCTACTCGCTGAGCCACAGGCACCGCCCGGCCAACAAGTTCTTAATATGTATCTGTATATATGTAAAATTCCGTGTCAGGATTTTTTTTTTTTTTTTTGAGACAGAGCCTTAATCTAGTCAGCTAGTTAACAGAGTGGGCAGAGTGCTGTGGCATCACAGCTTGCAGCAACCTCCAATTCCTGGGCTCAAGCGATTTCTCTTGCCTCAGCCTCCCAGCTGGGACTATAGGTACCTGCCACAATGCCCGGCCGTTTTTATTTTTTTGGTTATAGCTGTCATTGTTTGGTAGGCCCAGGCTAGATTCGAACCCACCAGTATGTGGCTGGTGCCTTAGCCACTTGAGTTACAGGTGCCAAGCGATGTCAGGATTTTGAAGCAATGAATCATACAGTTCTTCTGTCCAGGTTGGAGGACAGTGGCAAGATCATAGCTCACTGTGACCTCCAGCTCCTATCCTCAAGCAGTCTTCCCTCCTTGGCCTCCTGAAGTTCTGGGATTTCAGGCATGGGCTACAGCACCCTCAGTATTTACTTTTGAACTAATGAGTTGAACTTAATGGCTTTCCTTTAAGAAAGAGGTTTTTAACCCACTTGTCTAAATCTAGAGTATCAACAGAGACTTGGTACCTTTAGCTCAGCTAGGACACTGGCCACATGGCTGGCGGGTTCGAACCCAGCTCAGGCCTGCCAAACAACAGTGACAACTACAAGAAAAAAATAGCCAGGCATTGTGGTGGCACCTGTAGTCCCAGCTACTTGGGAGACTGAAGCAAGAGAATCACTTAAGCCCAAGAATTTAAGGTTGCTGTGAGCTGTGACGCCATGGCACTCTACTGAGGGTGACACAGTGAGACTCTGTCTCAAAAAAAAAAAAAAAGTATCAATAGAAAATGGTTCATGGATTGATTACACATTTTTTTTTAAATATCCATAAAACAGGATGGAATGTTAGTCTACACTTGATGATATACAGTAAGATTAATTTGTTTTTCTTTTTTCTTTTTGAGACAGAGTCTCTCTCTGTTGCCTTGGGTAGAATGCTATGGCTTCGTCATAGCTCACAGCAACTTTAAATTCTTGGGCTTGAGCAATCGTCCTGCCTCAGCCTCCGGAGTATCTGGGACTACAGGCACTGGCCACAATGCCCAACTAGGTTTTTTTTCTATTTTTAGTACAGACGGGGTCTTATTCTTGCTCAGGCTGGTGTTGAACTGCTAACCTCAAGCATTCCACCTACTTCTGCCTCCCAGAGTGCTGGGGTTACAGGCCTGAGCCACCATGCCCAGCCAAGATTAATTTTCTTAAGACTAAATTTTTCCCAGAGGTTTAATACTAACTGTTTTTAACCTTATCATTTTGCTGTGAATCACACAGTGAGACGACCATAGAAACAGAATCTATGACCAGTGATAAATTTTTTGCTACTCCTATCCATATTATCCAGCAGTCAGAAAAAAGTGGTAAGTATAAAAATCAAGTTATTTCTCAAGCTATGTTATTTCTAACAAAATGTTTCTGTCACCTTAGACATTCTTGTAGTTTTCTCCATCTTTTTAATTCATAAACACTAAATTATACTAAATGCTGTTCCATTCAGGTTCACCATAATTTTATCCAAGAAATTTTTTTTCTTATTAGATAGGTTTTAGAATGTATGATTTTTTTCTCCTCATTTTCTTAACTTCTCTTTTATATTTTGTATGAAATGTGCCACTTTGTGCTTAAGTTCGATCTTTCTTCTAATTTACCCTTTCTCTCTTACCCTGATTATAATCTGTTATTTTAATCAATGAATTGAATTTTTACTATTGTAACTACATTTTCTGGTTTTTTGTTTGGTTTTGTTTTTTTGAGACAGAGTCTCACTTTGTCACCCTCGGTAGAGTGCCATGGCGTCATAGCTCACAGCTCACGTGCCCTGGGATAATCCCTGTAGAGCTGTCTCACCCTGGGCCCAGCCAAGGCCCCAAAGGTCTTGCCAAGAGCAGAAAAGTTCAGAGGCAAACTGCTTGGTTCAGGAGACCTATGCTGAAGGCAGGGTGAACTCAGAACCCACAGAACTACAGTTATGGACTTAATATTCTTATTTGTAAATGTTTTCCCAAAGACTCTGCACATTTATCCTAGCTTGTTTTCATCTTGTTCCCCTGAGCTCTTCTAGGCTTTCAACTTTGTACATCATGCTCCATTTTTGTTCCCCACACCTTACTCTGTGCTTCTTAAAAGCCTAGGTGTTTAGGTATATACTTGGAAGTATCAGATTAAGTAGATGTTCATATCTTGATATATTTGCTTCAGACTTTTTTTTTAATAAAGGAGAAGGAATATAAAGCTAAATCCAAAGACCCATTTAACTAGTCTTCTTCCCTTCCTCTCCAAAAGTAATGAGTTCTCTAAAGTATGTTTCTGTTTTAAAATTTTATAAGAGTGGCAACATCCAGTTCATATTCTTTTGCCATTCAACAGTTTTTTTTTTATATTTATCTTTGTAAACCCACTTCATCTTTTTAAATTGAAAAGTAGTATTGTGTAAGTAAGCCATGTTTTATCCACTTCCTTATTAAAAGGTAGTTTTTAGTTTTTACACTTCATCTTAGTCAAAAGGCCGAGAAGCGATATTTTTTAGATTTTAATATTACAAGTAGGTAGTGC
Organism: Perodicticus potto; assembly: GCA_963574655.1. Classification (NCBI taxonomy): domain Eukaryota; kingdom Metazoa; phylum Chordata; class Mammalia; order Primates; family Lorisidae; genus Perodicticus; species Perodicticus potto. The sequence continues at coordinate 8,723 of CAUYRH010016513.1, read as the reverse complement.
TTTAGTGAAATCGTCCCCTTGTGTACGTATGTAGAATGTTAGGAATAGAATTTCTAGGTCAAAGGGCACAGTTATCTTTACTTACTCTAGAAAATGCTCGGTGGCAAACTACAAGTGTGACTGCTCTGATTTATATTCTCCCCAGCAGCGTTTAAGTACCTGTTTTCTCGTCTTTTTCAGCACTTGATATTTCTTTTTTTTTTTGAGACAGAGTCTCACTTGATCATCCTCAGTAGAAGGTGGTGGTGTCTTTTTTTTTTGAGACAAAGCCTCAAGCTGTCACCCTGGGGAGAGTGCTGTGGCATCACAGCTCACAGCAACCTCCAATTCCTGGGCTCAAGTGAGTCTCCTGCCTCCGCCTCCCAAGTAGCTGGGACTACAGGCACCCGCCACAACACCGGCCATTTTTTGGTTACAGCCATCATTGTTGTTTGGCGGGCCCGGGCTGGATTTGAACCCGCCAGCTCAGGTGTACGTGGCTGCTGCCTTTGCCTCTTGAGCCACAGGCACCAAGCCAGAGGTGGTGGTGTCTTAGCTCACAGCAAACTCAAACTCTAAGGCTTGAGTGATTCTGTTGCCTCAGCCTCCCAAGTAGCTGGGACTACAGGCACCTGCCACAATGCTAGGCTGTTTTTTAGAGACAAGGTCTCACTCTTGCTCAGGCTTGTCTCGAACCCATGAACTCAGGCTGTTCACCCACCTCAGCTTCCCAAGTGCTGGGATTACAGGCATGAGCTACTGCACCCAGCCCCCCCTCTTTTTTTTTTTTTTGCAGTTTTTGGCCAGGGTGAGGTTTAAACCCACCACCTCCAATATATGGGGTTGATGCCCTACTCCTTTGAGCCACAGGTGTCGCCCCCAACCCCCCTTTTTGTTTTTTGGGGGGTTTTTTGTTTTATTTTTTTGAGACAAAGTCTCACTTTGTTGCCCCCAGTAGACTGCAATGGCATCATAGCTCACAGCAACCTCAGACTCCGACTCCTGGGCTCAAGTGATTCTCTTCCTTCAGCCTCCCCAGTAGCTGGGATTACAGGTACTGGCCACAGTGCCCAGCTATTTTTAAAGGGAGGGTCTCCCTCAAGCTCAGGCTAGTCTCAAACTGGTAAGCTCAGGTGATCCACCTGTCTTAGCCTCCCAGAGTGCTGACATTATAGGCATGAGCCACCATGCTCAGCCCTAGAACTTGATTTTTAGACTTGAAATATTTTGCCAATCTGATTGTTCTAAGATATTTACCTATTCTCATTGTTTTTCTAAGATATTTACCTGTTCTCTTTGATGTATTTGTAAGATTGCTTTGATAGTAGCAAATGTCTGTATATGTAGGTCCCTGTTTCATTCCAGCAGTCAGTTTGTTCCCTTGCTCCTTAATGTCGGACTGTTTTTTGTTGTTGATGTTGCTTTTTTTGTGTTTTGGTTTTTTTGAGACAGTCTCACTTTGTCGCCCTCAGTAGAGTGTAGTGGCAACAGCTCACAGCAACCTCCAGCTCTTGGACTTAGGCAATTCTCTTACCTCAGCCTCCCAAGTAGCTGGGACTACAGGCATCCGCCACAATGCCTGGCTATTTTTTTGTTGTTGCAGTTTGGCCAGGGCTGGGTTTGAACCCACCACCCTCGGTATATGGGGCCAGCGCCCTACTCACTGAGCCACAGACGCCACCCTGTCGGTGTTGCTTTTTCAAGAGATAGATCTGGCTGTGTTGCCCAGGCTGGATGCTATCCAGGCAAAGGCCACACTGTTCTTAACTTCTGTGGCTTTAGAGTAAGTGCTGACATCCAGGCAAGATATCCCTCTTCCTCCTCCTTTTTCTTAAGAAGCTTGGTGTTTTTTCCCATAAACGGTTGTTGTTGTTGTGTTGGTTTTGGGGGGGTTTTTTTTGGAGACAGTCTCACTTTGTCACTCTGAGTAAAATGCTGTGGCATCGTAGCTCACAGCAACTTCAAACTCTTGGCCTCAGCAATTCTCTTGTCTTAGCCTCCCAAGTAGCTGGGACTACAAGCACCCACCACAACACCCAGCTATTTTTAGAAACACGGTCTCGCTCTGGCTCAGGCTAGTCTCAAACTTGTGAGCTCAGGCAATCCACCTGCCTTGGCCGCCCAGAGTGCTAGGATTACAGGTGTGAGCCACCATGCCCAGCCATCTTATACAGTTTTTTCTTTGAAACAGAGCCTCAAGCTGTTGCCCTGGATATAGTGTTATAGCATTACAGCTCACAGCAACCTCCAACTCCTGGGCTCAAGAGATTCTCCTGCCACCACCTCCCAAGTAGCTGGGACCACAGGTGCCTGGCTATTTTTTGGTTGCAGCCATCATTGTTGTCTGGCAGGCTGGGCTGGATTCGAACCTGCCAGCTCAGGTGTATGTGGCTGGCGCCTTAGCCACTTGAGCCACAGGCGCCAAGCCATCTTACACAGTTTTTAATAGATTTATTTATAGGTGTCTTGTCTTCTTTGTTGCTATTATGAAAAATATTTTTCTAATTTCTATTTTTATTTTTCATTATTTGTTACTATTTGAGACAGTCTCACTCCTGTTGCCTGTATACAGTACAGTGGCATCATCACAGTTTTTACCCCAACCTCAAACTTCTGGGCTCAAGCAGTCCTCCTGCCTCAGTCTCCTCAGTAGTTTGACAACAGGCCTAGACCACCAGGCCCAGCTTATTTTTTCTATTTTTGGTAGAGATGGGGTCCTGCTCTTGTTCAGGCCAGCAAATTATATTTTTCATAGTTTGTTGCTTTTTTATCCATTATATATTATAATAGAGCTGTTTGGCTTGGAGCCTGTGGCTCAACAGGCTAAGGTGCCAGCCACGTACACCTGAGCTGATGGGTTCGAATCCAGCCCGGGCCCGCCAAACAGCAATGACAGCTGCAGCCGAAAAATGGCCAGGCCTTATGGTGGGCGCCTATAGTCCCAGCTATTTGGGAGGCGGAGGCAAGAGATTCTCTTGAGCCCAGGAATTGGAGGTTGCTGTGAGCTGTGATGCCACAGCACTCTACCAGGGTGACAGCTGGAGGCTCTGTCTCAAAAAAAAAATATGCTCGGCGCCTGTGGTTCAAGTGGCTAGGGCGCCAGCCACATACACCTGAGCTGGCGGGTTCGAATCTAGCCCGGGCCCGCCAAACAACAATGACGGCTGCAGCCAAAAAATGGCTAGGCATTGTGGCGGGCGCCTATAGTCCCGGCTACTTGGGAGGCGGAGGCAGGAGACTCGCTTGAGCCCAGGAGGTGGAGGTTGCTGTGAGCTGTGATGCTATAGCACTCTATCCAGGGTGACAGCTTGAGGCTCTGTCTCCAAAAAAAAAAAAAAAAAATATATATATATATATATATATATATATATATATATATATATATATATATATATGTATATAAAAGAGCTATTTATTATTGTGTAGTGCTCTTGTAACTTTGCTGAACTTCTCTTAGTGCTAATGATAATTATTTAGGTGAATATGACAATTTTGTTTCTTCCTGTCCAGTTAGACACACATTATAGTTATAATTTTGTTAAGTTGTTAAAAATAAAGTAGGCCACCCACAATGGCTTATGCTTGTAAGTCCCAGTTCTTTGGGAGACTGAGTTGGGAGGATTGCTTGAGGTCAGGAGTTTGAGATCAGCATGGGGAACATAGCAAGATGCCTTCTCTACAAAAAAATGATTTTGAATTAGCTGGGCATAGTGGTGCCTGCCTCCTACCTACTCAGAAGGGTGAGGTGGGAGGATTGCTTGAGCCTGAGAGTTCAAAGTTGCAGTGAGCTGTGATCATACCACTGTCCTCCTACCTGGGCAACAGAGCAACCCTGTCTCTAAAAAATAAATAAATAAAGCACAAAAATTATGTTGACAAAGCTTATCACTTAAAAGTTGAGATCTTATTTCAGTTTATATTCATATCGTTATTTTTATGAATATTGTATGTGTCTTCTAGATGTGGAGTATACAAATTCCCCCTTGGCACCTACATTCTGCACTCCAGGTTTGAAAATTCCTTCTACAAAGAGCAGCACTACTTTGGTAACTTTCCATAAAAGTTAAGGCTCTAATCTTTCTCCTAACAACTCACATGCAGTATTACTTCCAGGCTCAATCTGTTTTTAAAAATTTAGGCTAATGCAGCTTTTAAGAATATGTTTGGAGGGTAATTTGGTAGCATAATCAAAAGCTTTTAAAATTTTTTCCATACCTTTTAATCACATCTCTGAATTTATTCTAAGAAAGACAAATTGGGACAAAAATTTATAACAGGGAAGTTATAGAGGAAGGAGTAGCATTATTTGTGAGAGCAAAACCTGGGAAACATTGTAAGTATCATGCGATAGAGAAACAAAGTGCAATATCACATATCTGTAAGATCTGGTGTTATTTAACATGTATTTTGGAAAACAGTTGAACATTTAAAAAGAATGTTTTCAAGAAATATTTAATCATATGGAAATGACGTGTGTGTATATACACACATACTTACACATAGTTTATTTTAAGGAAAAAGAATATATAGAAGAAACACACCTGGGCTGTGTGAAGTGGCTCACACCTGTAATCCCAGCACTCTGGGAGGCTGAGACGTGCTGATTGCCTGAGCTCACAGGTTGGAGACCAGCCTGAGCCAGAGTGAGACCTTGTCTCTAAAATAGCTGGGTGTTGTGGTGGGCACCTGTAGTCCCATCTACTTGGGAGGCTGAGGCAGGAGAATTGCTTGAGCCCAAGAGTCTGAGGTTGCTGTGAGCTATGATGCCATGGCACTCTACCAAGGGTGACAAAGTGAGACTCTGTCTCCAAAAAAGAAAAAAAGAAACATACCAAAATGTGATTATCTGTGGGTGATAGATTTATGAGTGATTTTATGTCTTTCCCCCCTAGTGGACAAATTTAAACAGATTGAAACCTTATCCCTCTTTAAAGTCTGTAGGAATCCTTAAGACCACCAGTAGAGTAGATAACTAGCACTGTATTAAGGTGTCCAATAGAATTTCCTGTAATGATAGAAATGTTCTATAATTTGTACTTTCCAATATAGTAATCACTAACCAAGTATAGTTGTTTAGCACTTAAAATGTGGCTAGTGTAGCTGAGAAACTAATTTCATGTTTTTAATTTGATTTTATTTAATTAATTTAAAATTCAACATAAATAGCCCCATGTGGCTTGTAATACTATTAATATATTACAGTATAGCTGTATGTATGCTGTACTGTATGTACAGCTGTATGTACTGTATGGACAGTACAGCTATAGACAGTGTTTTTATTAATTGAAGTTTCAGTTCTGCATGCTAGCATTTGTTATTTGCAATTAACCTTTACACGGGAGATGCCCTACTGAAGTAACACTCCCATCCTCTCTATTAACTTTGACTATTGAGAAATGGGGCGACTTATCCAATTGGTCAATTTACAGGGGTGAACTGCTCATTCAGCTTACCTCAGATCTGTTCTTTCCCTCTCTGGAGTGAGCCTGCCTACTGAAGGCAACCCTTTCAATCTTGCATGCCATAACTCTCATCTGACCCAGCTTAGTGCTGCTGAGACGGGGTAGGTGAGTCCACCCAAATCTGGGGCTCAGCCACACACCCATTCAGCTCTGATGTTAAGCTCTGCCTCAGTCTTGTTAGTATTGAAGGTGGTATTTTGTCCTCCTTATTCCATTTCTTTCTCTGGATTTTGTTTGGAACTTGGTTTAGGGGGGAGAGGAAGTCATTTGGGGACCTACTTAGAGACCACAACAAAACTAACAAATGACTAACAATTTTTATTTACTACATTATTTTCTTCTACCATGATTTAATGATTTATTTTTATCAATAGGGATCCACAAATTATCCATTATCAAAAACAAATAGTTCGTCAAATGATCTGAAAGTTAAAGATTGTACTTCGTTAATATTAAACTCCGACAAGTGCTTTGAGAATTTTGCGGATCCCTCTTCTCCTGCGATTTCTTCTTATGAGAATCTGCTCAGAACACCTACACCTCCAGAAGTAACTAACATTCCAGAAGATATTCTCCAGGTTATTTTTCCAGGCTATTTCATTTTTTCTATTATTTTCAATGTTAGATATTTATATTAAAGATCTAAAACTTCATATATACTGTCTTATTTGTCATTAGGCTAATGAGATAGTTTTTTTATTGAAAAAAATTAAAATTCTAGGTTTGTTAGGCCCTTCTAAGACCACCTGAGCTGAGCACAAACCAGGGATTTCATGTTTTTAGTGATAATACCTTCATGGGCCTTTTTTTCTTTACCTTTAACTCCATGTTCTGAAATGCATTCTAATATTTTCCAATACTTGTTCAACTGTGATTTCCATGTTGATCATGGTTCCATTGGAAGTATTACTAGCAAAGTCAGAAAGTCTTTTACTCTACAGTTCTCTGGAGCAGGATATAATGAATAACTTATATCAGTGTTTCTTGAACTTTAAACTTGGACTTCAATTTGAGAAACACCATTTGGGCTCGGCACCCATAGCTCAGTGGTTAAGGTGCTGGCCACATATACGGGGCTGGCAGGTTCAAACCCGGCCTGGGCCTGCTAAACAATGACAACTACAACAAAAAATATCTGGGCGTTGTAGCAGCACCTGTAGTCCCAGCTACTTGGGATGCTGAGGCAAGAGAATCACTGAAGCCCAAGAGTTTGAGGTTGCTGTGAGCTATGAGGCCACGGCACTCTACTGAGGGTGACATAGTAAGACTCTGTCTCAAAAAAAAAAATCATTTGGTTTATATTAGAATACAGTCTTGTACCACATAACAATATTTCTGATTCAGTGATACATGGCATATAAAGTCTGACAATTGCATTTGAGAACTCATCTTAGAAAAGTTGCTACGTACTTCATTGCTGAATATACTAGGGTCACCTTCAAAGTACTCCCGTTGGCAAGTTATGTGCCAACTCCAGCATCTAGTCCACCCTTCAAAGCAATTTTGGAACTCTTTTTCTAGAATAACCATTAGAGCTGTCATCATACAAGGTCTGACAATTAAATTTTCATGTGCTTATGTTGGCAGTACTATACAAACAACTCAGTAAGGCTTCATAACCTTGGTATATCAGTGTCTCACAGCTGTATTCCATGTCGTCGTGTGGCAATGTCTTACTGAGTAGCATTCATTACTGTTGTTGCATGTTTTTGTGTGCCATATGACAATAGCTCTGATGGACATTCCAGGAAAAGAGTTCCAAAACTGCTTTGAAGGGTGAGGTAGGTGCATAGCTTCCCAAGGGGATTACTTCAAAGATGACCTTTGATGACCTTTGAATTTCTATAATGAGATGTGTAGTACTTTTTTCAGGATGGAGAATTCACAGACTTAATTGTCACACCTCGTATACATGTATATGATGGTAATCTCCCAATATTATAACACTGTATTTTTACTGTACCTTTTAAATGTGTAGATACAAAGATACTTACTGTTGTGTTACAGTTGCCCATAATATTTAGCACAGTAACATGCTGTGCAGGTGTGTGGCCTAGGAGCCATAGGCTGTATAGCATGTAGGCCACACCACTGAGGTTTATGTAAGTGCACGCTATAACATCTGCATGATGATAAATCACCTAACAGCACATTTCTCAGAGTGTATCCCTGTTGCATGTTCTTGTGTTCCATAAGACACTGTATCTGATGTGATGGTATGCATAGCATCCATTACCAGTAGTATACTACAGGTTTATAACATCTGCTAACTTTAAATAACTAATGTGATTTTTTTTTTACAGTCTCCCTCCATTTTTTTTCTTCCTTTTTTTTTTTTCAAGAGACAGAATCTTGCTCTGTTGCCCAGGCTAGAGTGTAGGGACATGATCATAGCTCACTATAGCCTTCAACTCCTGACACATACACCTCCCTTAATAGAGGTTATAGTATTTGGCAATTATTCCTTAAATATGTAGAATTCTTAGTAACCATTCTAGAAATCTTCCTGGTTTATGGAATGCCATGAGAAGGATAAAATCAAACTTGGGAAAATACCCAAATGCCATTTGAACTGACCCTTCCTAAGATGTCAACAAGGTATTCATTATCCATCTTTCTATCTTTGTCTTCAGAGATATTTTACACTGGGCAAGGAAAAAAGGAATGACTTCTGTCTTTATGGGAGTTACATAGAAGATTCCACTTCCTCAGCTCGGCACCTGTGGCTCAACGGGCTAAGGCGCCAGCCACGTACACCTGAGCTAGCAGGTTCGAATCCAGCCTGGGCTTGCCAAATAACAATGACGGATGCAACCAAAAATATGGCCGGGCGTTGTGGTGGGCGCCTGTAGTCCCAGCTACTTGGGAGGCCACAGCACTCTCTCCAGGGTGACAACTTGAGGCTCTGTCTCAAAAAAAAAACCAAAAGATTCCACTTCTTCATGGCTGATTCTTCTGTCCTTGTTTCTATGTGAAAGAAAGAAAATCTTGTATTTAATATGTCACTTATTTTTTCCCTCGGTAGAGTGTTATGGCATCACAGCTCACAGCAACCTCCAACTCCTGGGCTTAATAAGAGATTCCCTTGCCTCAGCCTCCCAAGTAGCTAGGACTACAGGCACCCGCCACAGTGGCCGGCTATTTTTTTTTTTTTTTTTTTTTGAGACAGAGTCTCAAGCTGTCACCCTGGATAGAGTGCCGTGGCATCACAGATCATAGCAACCTCCAATTCCTGGGCTCAAGCGAGTCTCCTGCCTCTGCCTCCCAAGTAGCTGGGACTAC
>CAUYRH010016510.1:0-10138 GCA_963574655.1 Perodicticus potto | reverse complement strand
GCTAGTCAGTGGCAGAGACAGAAGTTAAGGGCCACACAACTAGTCAGTGGCAGACATAGTTAAGGGCCATAGAACTTAGTTGGTGTCAGACACAGGTAGTTAAATGCCACACAGCTAATTGGTGGCAAATACAATTAGTTAAGGTCCATATGGCTAGTCAGTGGCAGACACAGTTAAGGGCCACACAGCTAGTTGGTGGCAGATACAGTCACAGGCCATACTACCAGTTTAGTGGTAGAATTTGGGTATGAATCAGGAACTGCCTGATCCAGTGTCCTGTGCTCTGTTTGTTATGTCACATCATTTGGAGTCTTAGAGCTGAAAGGACTCAGGCTCATGATGTCCACCCACCTTGTGTGTAGATGGAGAAACTCGGCCTGAGAGGCGATATGACCTACTTAAAGTCACAGTGAGTTAGCTTTGTGCTTCCAAGGGACCACTGGGCTGGGAGTTGGGGGAGAGACGTATGCCCTGGCAGGCATGTTAGGAGGCCTGCCAGTTGGCTTGGAGAGGAGCGGCTCCCGCATGTCCCAGAGAGGGACTGGCCCAGGCTAGGTGGGTGTGAGGCCAGGGGTGTGTGCCCTGGGCTGGGGCTGGGGGTGGTCGTGGGGCAGCTTTATAATTTACATAGGCAGCAGCAACAGCCTGGGGGAAAACAACCCTAACAGATTCTCAAAGGATGTTTTGGACTTAATCCCAGATCAGAAGCAGCTTGGTAAGATAAATAAGATAAAGTTGGTGTGCCTCTAAGGTTGAGCGATCATATCACTGTTGCATTTGAAATATTCATGAAGGGAAGGGAGGTATGAGAAATAGCTACAGAAACATATTCTGCTTTGAAAAGGCAGAATTCAAAGGCATGAAATATGAATCAGGGGAAATTAATGTCAGGGGGTGGGGTGATGGGGAAACAATTACTGCTCAGAAGGAATGAAGAAGGAGACGCGGAGGAGATGTTTCAGACTGGGCTGTGACCAGAATCCTCTATCCTGTCTAGAATATTTGAAATGTCAGTCGTCTCATGCATCATTTGACATCAACACTTGGTTACAAAATGGATAATTCTAGCAAGGATTATAAAGCAGGGTGGACTGGGCAGTAAGAGGTGGGAGGAGGCAAGGGAGATGGAGAAAGTTCAGTATCGTGGACTAACTCTTGTAAATTATGGACGAGTTTCTGATCATTCATAGAGAGCTCTGTAGAGGTGCGAGATGCCAGGAGACAGGAATTTGGATGCTTAGTTCACCATTATATCCTCAGCACATAGTAAGCATTCAATATCTAACGAAACAAATATACTTCACGAGAATATGCACGCATTCGAGAGAAAAGGAATACATCAAATGAGAGGACTTTGCACCCAGGATGGTGTTGTACCCTAACGGAGGAGTAGTTCATTCAACTCTGCACCAGGGGTGAGATAACAGCCCAAGCTCATTGAGAGGAATCAGGCTAAGCCAGGCACCATTTGCAGAGTTGCCCCAGTGGGGGCTTGGTTCCCCTGTTGCTGGTCCATCAAAGTCCTGCCTGCGGGTCTCTTGGATTGTCGCCTTCAGCTCTGTCTCAGAGGCTTTAGCGACTGTCCCCATACAGACCCTCCAAGTCCTGGTTGTCACTCAGGGGTTTGTGTGCACCTCTTCCCATATCCTCCCAATGCTGCCCAGATGGCTGGTTCTCAACTGGGGACAACTCTTTCCCCATAGAGGGCATTGGACAATGTCTGGAGACATTTTTGATTATGGTGAGTGTGTGGGCAGTGGGGGAGGATGTATGTGCACTGTGCTACTGGCATCTAGAGTGTAGAGACCAAGGAAGCTGCCAAACATCTTACAATTCACAGATTGTCCCCACACCCCTGAGTAAAGAATGATCAGATCCCAAATGTCAGTGGTGTTAAGGTTGACCTAGGGCAGAGTGCTCTAGTATCTGCATTTTACATAAGAGGAAACTGAGACAGAGAAGCTAGAGTAATGCTGTGCCGATAGCTGGTGAGCAGTGGAGGTGGGATACTGACCAAGCAAGGCTAGCTCTGGAGCCCTTGCTTTTAACTTCACCGCTAGACATGGTTGCTTCCCAGAAAAGGGAAGCACAGAGACAGGGGCCTTTCCCCAACCTCACTCAGTTGTGTTACAACTGGGGTGAAGCAGGACTGGACAGTTTCCCAGGATGTGGAACTGGTGCTGCTTAACTGGGATGTACGGTAGAAGCCAGACTATACCCATCTGTGTTTGTGACTTGTTATATTCAATCTGCTGCGTTCATGCTTTGTTCTAATGACTATTGACAGAGGGACCGAACCCCAGTCCTAAGTTCCCCTATGAAGACTTTATCTTCCATAGTGCCAAGGTCATGGCCACGCTTCCCCCATTCTGAAAATATTTATCTGTTAGGCTCTTGAGTTCAGTCAATAGGACTCTTAGGTAGATCAGCATTCATCCCTAGAGAATTTCTCATTTGTTTGTGATAGAGGAAAACAACAACAACAACAACCAAACAACCCAGGGTTTGATGCCAGGGCCAGAGTGCCCTCTGACCTTAAGCAAATCACTTAACCTGTCTGGGCCTCTCAGGGTGCTCATTTGTAAAGTGAGCGATGACTGTGTAAGTACCCTGTCCTGGGCACTGTGCTGACTGCTCTGCTTGGAGGTGTTTTATAAGACGTACCAAGTGTTATAAGGTTGCCTCATTTACTTCTCAGAACACATACCAGTGGGCAGCTCCTGGGGTGACATAGCTAGCCCGGGGACGCAGCTGGTGAGTGTTAGAGTCAGGATGCAAATCCAAAGACCATGCCTTTAACTGCTACGTTATGATGTCTCCTGTGGCTGTTTGTGAGATAGAAAAACATGCCAATTAAGGCCGAAAAACAGCAGGTGGCCTCCAGGGCAGCACATTAAGTGTGTTTGCACGAGTGTATGCGTTTCTCCACACCCTGATGTCCCAGAAGGCATCCCGAGTCCCTGACACCCACAGGCGGTGTCTCCTCACCTTCTGTGCGTCTGGCTGTCTTCCCTGGCAGCGTGTGTTTGATGGGAGCGGTAGGTTTGAAGCATGGCTCAGGCCCCAGGAATCTTTCTTTCTCATGGAGAAGCAGAGCTCGCATCTCCCAGTGGCAGCTGGCCTGTCTGTTTGCAGCCCAACTGTACCATACTGGCTCGAGATGCAGATACTGTGTGTCAGGCGTAACAGTGCCCGCGGCTGTGTCCACCCACCGGAGGTCCTTGATCTATTGCTGAGGTTTGCCAAAGGTTTTCAAGGACGGGGGAGTAGAGAGACTGATTCTATGTGCCGGGGACTGTGTGGAATACTCCACATCAAATGCATCTCTCTTCCTCCCTAGATTTCCCTGGGCTGTTTTTTTTCTTTTTCCCCACAGCTAGTAGCTACACTAAACACCTAAAAGAGGACCTGGCAAATGTAGTCATTCAACAAATATTTGTTGAATGAATAAATGAGTGAGCATGCATTAGGCTCTGTGCTAAATGCATAGGGCATATTATTTCACTTAAATCTCAAATAATCTCATGAAACAGGCACCATTTTTATCTTCCCGTTACAAAGGAGAAAATGTACTCAGAGAGGTCAAGTAATTTCCCCCAAGACACACAGCCCAATAAGTGTCAGAGCAAGAATGCAAATTTAGTTGTCTCCAAATCCTGTTTCGTTGCTGTATCCCACATGTGGGATAGTATTTATCTTCAGTATTTATACATTTGTATCTCTATGTAATACATCCACAGATATGTATCCTGTGTATGTCCATGTGAAAATGTATAAGTCGTGTACAGCTGTGTAATAAGCAACCATAAAAAACCCCCAAAACTCTAGAGGATCTGTGGTTTGGCTGGGGAGACTGTGCTTTAGGCTATAGGTGGAGTTCAGGTCTGATTCCTATATTTACTTCTGAGGCCCAGACTGGAGAAGCTGTGGTTTCCTGGTGAAGATTGCCAGCTTCCAGAGGGGGTAAGTGGAAATATCTGATGCCTCTAAAAGCCCAGGCTGGGAACTTGTACACCATCCCTTCTGCTCACGTTCCATCGGCCAAGACACAGCCAACACAACTGGGCAGAGAATTATATTGCTCCCAAAGAGGAAGGAATGAAAAGAAGGAAATTTTTGTTCAATAGTAACATATATCAATATCGTATTTTCATGATACAAATGAAATACAAATACTTTTTCTATTTTTTGTAGAGATGGGGTCTTGCTCTTGCTCAGGCTGGTCTCTAACTTCTGGCCTCAAGCAAGTTGTGTTTTTTTCACCCAGGACCAGAGCTTCAGTGAAGAGTTCCATTGTGCACCATACGTTTACTGGATATTAATTTCCTTGTTTGAAAAAAATGGTGACGATAGTTAATAACAGTATACTGAAATCTTGAAAATTGCTAGGAGTAAATTTTAAGTGTTTTCAGCACAAGAAAGTGAGACAATGCAATGTTAGATTGATTTTGTCATTGTATGATTTATACATATTTTAGAACATCATGTTGTATGTGATAAATACAGTAGACCCACCATAGTTGACCACATTCCTACACTGACCACCTCCTTAAGTTGACCTAATTTTCGTAGACTGGACATGCTCCATGTGTACGTATTGGTACAGCAGGCCTAGTTCCTATGTTGGTCACCTCCATATGTTGACCAGTTTGTTACAGTCCCTTGGATGTCAACTAACAAAGGTTTTACTTTGTTAACAATTTTACTTGTCAACTTAAAAATTAATAAAAAATAAGATAAATATAAGCTATTTTAAAAATGAGTGACTTATATAGAGAATTAACTTTCACTATTTATTTGAGTTAAGCTAATACACCATGAGCTTCTCACATGTAACAAAATGACGTGAACAAGGTCTAGAGCTCTGCAGCTGGATTTCCTGGGTGACCCTATAGACGTCTCTCTGAGCCTCAGTCTTCTTCTCTGTGAAATGGGCATGAAACAATACTCATTTCTCAGAGCACTGTGAGCACTAAATGAGAGATTGCATGTGAAAGTTTAACTCAAGGTCTGGGTCCAGAAGGCACTTGATAAATACTAGCTGTTTGGGTTAATATTAATACTATTCTTACAACTAAAACAGGTAGCTCAAGAATTCTAATTCTGCTCAAGGCTATTATCCTAACCCGTGGTGCACTGGTCCCTAACCTGTGTGCCTCTGATCCAGTCTCCTGCCTAATTAGAATCCTACCCTTTTCCTTCCAGATTTACCTTGGGGTTGGTCTTCCTGTTCTGGCTCAAGGGTCCCTTCCAACAGAAATATGTGGACATACTGAATTTGTGCTTCCGTGGCTGTTCTGCCTGGTCAGAGCTTTAGAACACAGGGCTGGCCTCATGTTGGTCCTCCCAGTAAGTGGGCTCCCTGGGGCATCACAGGCTGCTTGTGGAATTTCAACAGCAGAACAGGCAGCGGGAAAAGCTTCAGATGGCCGCAGACAGCAGCCTCAGTGTATATGAGACAGGGGTGGTGTTCTTTCCATCTGGAGTCCTCCGGGAGCTGTCAAGCCTGGAATCTTTGCAATTTAGGCAGTCTGTTTGTAATGGTCTCAAGAAAATCCATTCTGCCTACAAATGCGGTGACCTTTAATTTTTTTTTTTCTCAGAATTTTCCAAGATGCACATTGACTCTTCCTGTCAACGTGGAAAGCTCTAATGCCGCCTGGGGCATTTAGATTGCATTTGCCAATGGCTGACTGCTGTAGCCAATTTGTTCCTAATCTCAAGGTCGATTTTGAATAACTTTAACTGGGCTATTCTTTCATTGAATATTTGGGAAAAAAACTATTAAGGTGAGGGGGGAAGGGGTAGGGGGATGTTTCTTTTTTGGAGGAGTTCTTTGATTTAGGTGAATGAGAAGGTCCTGGCTCTGCCAATCATGCTCTAGGTGGCCTTCAGTGAGGGAAAAGGGAATAGACATGTGCTGAGTACCTGGCATGTGCTAGACACGGCGTGGGCGCTTTACACATGCCGGGTCTTCAGTCCATATCACAGATAAAGAAACTGAGGCCTTGGAACTTGCAGGGCTGGGACTGGCTCTGCCTCCAGCTCATCTTCTTTTTCACTCTTCCTCACTTCTTCCCTAAGACTGGGGCTCAAAAGCCCACCGAGGCTATGATGGCCCTTTTAAGCTACCCCTTATGAATGCCTTTCAGCAATCCCCATCAGAGTCCAGCTGGCTGAGCTTGAACTTGCCATGTCCCCTCTGTCATCTCCTTGGATTCACCTCCTAGTCTGAGGTGGTGTCCAGCTCACCTTGTTCTCCCAACAGCGGGCTCATTCCTGGGAGAGGCTGGTGTCAGTGACTGTCCTTTACCCCACGATGCAGATTTTGAGGTGAGCACAGTGCTGCTTGGTGGTTTAACATTGGGGCCCTGGGGAACGTGAATGCCTGGCTTAGATCTCTGTGAGTTGTGTGACTCGGGTTGGTTCCTCAGAAGCCTCGGATTGGGATTTGGGCAGGTGTGGTATATTCAAGGAGGGTTCTTGGGAGAAAGGGAGTAAGGGAAGGAAGGTGGAGGAGGGGACAGAGCCAGGCATGGTTGGGGTCTTATAGGCCAAGTCTGGCTTTGATCCCATGTGGGGCTCTGAAGCGTACTATCCTGTGCCATTGAGCTGTCTCTGGCTTGAAGCAAGAGGACTAGATTTTTGTACAACTCCCCATAGCCCCCCACCCCTGACCCAACCCCATACCAGGCTGTCCCCAGGATGAAATAGTATAACTTCCCTGGGTGAGATACTTTCCATCAGCCAAGGGGAATTCTCTGGAGACACTGTCAGTATAAGCCCGTAGGCACAGATTGGCAAAGGCTGAGGATGGATGAGCTAGCTGGTAAAGAGGTTCTGGGTGAGGTGCCAGGAGCAGCTACAATATTATATAACCTCTCTGCCATCTGTAAAATGGGAATGCTGATAAAACCTATCTCTGAGTGTTGATGTAAGGTTAAGTGAGATACCTGCATTTACATTACTGATTTAATGTACCTGTCCCTGGCCTTGTGCAAAGTAAGGGCTCAATGCAACCTCAAGCTATTAGTTTTATCAGCAGTTGTAGAACCGTAAGAACAAGCAATGCTTATAAACAGCTAAACACTGCTCACTTACACTCTCATTCAGTTCTTGTAACTCTCACACGTCCTACGCCATTTTATGAATGTGGAAACTATGGCACATGAGGCGAAGCACCTCGGCTGAACTTACACAATGGGGCTAAGATTCCAATTCAGGTAGACTAGTTCCAGAGCTTCCAAGTGAGTGGTCTTATCACGGCAATCTCTCCCTCCCTCACTTCCTTCCTTTCTGTCGCTCCCTCCCTCTCTCTCCCCAGTAGAACTGAATTGACTATCTGGGAAAAAAACTATTAAGGTGGTGGGGGCGGGAAGGGGTAGGGAGATGTTTCTTTTCCTTCTTTCTGTCCTTTTCTTTCTCCCTCCTAACTCTTTGAATTTATTCATCTTCTTTCTTGGCTCTGAGTCTTTGCATATCCAATTCTCTGTGCTGGAAACACTTTTTCCTGTCTAGCTTGATCTGCTCTAATTCATCATTTGGGTCTGAGCCCAGATTCCACCTCTTCCAGGAAGCCCTCTAGGTCACCTCCTCCTACAGCTCCATGTAGC
Organism: Perodicticus potto; assembly: GCA_963574655.1. Taxonomy (NCBI): domain Eukaryota; kingdom Metazoa; phylum Chordata; class Mammalia; order Primates; family Lorisidae; genus Perodicticus; species Perodicticus potto. Next base: position 2,525 of record CAUYRH010016510.1, on the reverse strand, counting down.
TTCCCCAGTCAGAGCACCTATTAGGACAGATGGCACTTGCTGGTCACTTGGCTGCTTTTCTCACTGGTTTGTGGCTCCAAAGGGGTAAATATTTTGCCTGTCTTGTTTATCATTGTCACTCCAGCAACTAGCACTTGTCTGGTACATAGTAGGTGATCAATAAACGTTTGTTTTATGACTAAATGGGGATTCTAAATTCAGAACTGAATGTATTGGAGACTTAAGTCTTAAGTTCTTAAGACTATAAGTTCTTGTTACATTGAATGAAAATGGGCTGGGCATCTGTAGCCCAGTGGTTATGGCACATACATAGAGGGTGGCAGGTTTGAACTTGGCCCAGGCCAGCTAAACAACAATGACAACTGCAACAAGAAAATAGCCAGGCATTGTGTGGCAGGTGCCTGTAGTCTCAGCTACGTGGGAGGCTGAGGCAAGAGAATCTCTTAAGCTCAAGAGTTTTAAGAGTCTCATAAAAATAAATAAATAAATAAAAATAAGTTGACTGAAAATGGGCTAAATTCCTTCTTGGAAGGTTTCATAACTAAGTCTGCCACCCTGGCTGACTGGAATCTTCCAGAACCTGTGGACATCGTCCCCCATCTGTAGACAGGGACAAAGGCTCAGGGACTCAAAATGTGATTCTCATGTAGCAGCTGAGAGTTCTTCAGAGAGTCTTCTGACATTTTTATTTAATCATGGCTCAATTCACTTATTTAATGTCATAAATTGACTTCTTTTCATTAGAAAAGTAGGAGAATCACATTACTTCTTGAAGATTTGGGAAACCCAGAAAAGATGAGAAATTCACCCATTATCATTTATTAGGCACATTCTTTGCAGTCTTTCCCTTACATATGTTTTCTCTCTTTCTTTCTTTTTCTTTTTTTGTTAAATGCACTTGTGACCATACTATTAATATAGTTTTGTATCCTGCTATTTTTTCCACTTAGCAAAATGAGAGATTTTTTTTCCAGGTTTAATTACATACTTTTAAAAATAACCATCATCATTTTTTTTCCCCTTTTGAAATTTTAAAATCAAAGTTATATGGGCATGTGGTACACAGTAAAAGTACAGAAGAGTTGCTAATGAAAGCAGGGGTGCCTCACCCTTCTCTCCCCTCCTCCAGTCTTATTTCCCTGAGGAAACTGCTTGAAATGTTTCCATTTTTAGGTCTTCTGGTGTTTATCTCTGTAACTCCAAATAAGATGCTTATGCAGCTGTTTCTCGATTTATCAATTTAAGACATTTTCTATTGACTCTCTGCCATACAAGATGAGGATTCAGCTTACTGACATTGTCTCTCCCCTTGCTTTTATCTGTCCCAATTTTTTATTTGGAAAAAGTACTACATGCACATGGAAAATTCTGGCCTCAGGATGAAGGGACCCTCCTACTACAGTCCTTTAGGCTTCAGCCCACCCTTCTCCCCAGTTTCTTGCGTACCTGCAACAGGTTAAAGGCAGCTGTGAACTGACACCCCATGGATTGAGAAGTGGGATCCATTTCCCTTCCCTTGAGCCTGTGCTGGTCTGGATATGCCTTGACTAATACAACACCACAGAAGTGGCACCATGATGGCTCTGGTCCCAGCTTTTAAAGGATCGTGTCGTTTCTGCTTCCCACCTCTCAGGACTCTTGGTGTTAAATTACCATGCAAAAAATCTGAAGATCTGATTTGAGGGATACTTGGAGAGACCCCAAGATGACAGGGAGTGGGAGAGGGTTCCTGCTGAGCCTAGTTTCCAGCTGGCTCCATCAAGGTGCCCGGCATGCCATTGAAACTGTCTTGGACCCTTGAGAGCAGCCCAGAAACCACCTGAATACCACTGAACAACCCTAACAGACACCATGTGAAGCAGGGAATGCCCACCTGGGTCCTGTTTGAATTCCTCAAGATCAGGATCCATAGTAAAAGCAGTTGTTGTTTTAAGCCATGATGTCTTAGAATTAATCAGAGCACTATCCTTCAGGAAATATTCCACCATGTCACAGATTTCGGGAGAGATCACCTCAGCATAGCAACAGTGCCTGATACAAATGTGCTAGTGCTTTATTGGATTGTCCAATCCCAAGGAAGCGGGAATGAGGGAAAGAGGGAAGGAAAGGACGCAAAGAGGTGCACGTTACCGGGCAGAGGCACAGTTTTGTAGAAACACGGCATGGGATGCGTCTGGAGTCATATATCTGCCAGTTCCCTCCTGCCTCCCACCTGCTTGTTGGTTAAAACTTGCTTCACCCTGAACTTCTGCATTAGGGCAGCCTCTCTAGCAGCTGCTGGAGAATCCAGAACCTTGGGAGCTGAAGGGTGCGATGGAGGCCAGCCCCGACCCCAACCCAGTGTAGGCTGAGACATTTTAAAAGTTTATTTATTTATTTATTTATTTTTATTATTTTTTATTGAGTCATAGCTGTGTACAATAATTCAGTCATGGGGTACAGTGTGCGGGCTTCACATACAATTGGAGATATTTTTATCAACCTGATTGATATAACATTCATGATACTTTCTCATTTACTATGTG
>CAUYRH010016509.1:0-29041 GCA_963574655.1 Perodicticus potto | reverse complement strand
GGAAAGGAAGAGCAGAGAGAGGGAAGGAGCGAGGGGTGGGGTCTTAGGGGCCTTGGTATGAGCCACACCTTTTGGGGGCAAAACACGATTGTAAGAGGGACTTTACCCAATAAATGCAACCAGTGTAACATGGTTTCTTGTACCCTCAATGAATCCCTGACAATAAAAAAATAATAATAATAATAAAAAGAAAGAAAAAAAAGTAATTAAGAGTGCTCTTGTTTATTTTTTCATACAGGTTTAAAAAGCGGATGCTAATAGAACAGCTGGAAAACTTCTTGGATGAAATTCACCGAAGGGCGGGTCAGATCAACCACGTCAACAGCAGTTAAAGGAAAGGGGATGCGGCCGCTGGCTCCATTGCCTCCTCCAAATGCAAAGTAAACGCAAGCCGGTGTGATCTCGGATTCGTTTTTGTTCTGTTTAGTTTTGTTTTTGACATGCGCTGTTGGCTGTTTGAAATACTAAAAGCAAGTCTACAGATCCTTTCTCCGTCATTTCACAGTGACCTTTTTTTCATTTTGGTTTATTTTTGTAATGTGAAAAGTATCACTCTAAAAAACATTTTTATTTAACAAACTATAAAGTCTCCTCCAGATCTCTGCTTGTCATTGACTCTCGCGTGTCAATTTCCCTCAGGTTCTATTTTCTTAATGCAACCTTTAAAATTGTCACCTCTGTTAAGGTTGAACTTGCCAAAAAAAATTATAAAGTTACTTTGTAATTTTTGGGGAAAAAGCACATACATTAAAACTAGGTAATGTTTTGTATATACAGTTATTTTGGATATATTATTGTAAGTTGTACAGATGTATTTTGAAGAATATTTAAAAAAAGCACTTTTGTTATTCCATCAATAAATGCTCTATTTTACTCTTGTGTGGTTTAGGAAATAATCACATTTAAAGTAATCATTTTAAAAAATCCTAGGATAATGGAATTTTAAAGGCCTTGCTTTTTAAAGCATTGGAAAAATACACCACTCGAAGTTCGTGTTTGTTAGCCTAACTGTAATTCCGTGTTAGGTGATCTACATTGTCTCTTTCCTCCATGTGTGTAGCTTCTGTTGGCCACACCAACATCCTCCTATTTCTGCCTAGATGATGGGAATTACTGTGTCTGTGGCAGACAGGGAGACACTTTGAAAGCTCTTTAAAAAGCAGGCAACTTTGGACATTATTGGTTTCCTTCAACCCCTTTTCATTTCTCACTAAGACTGTGGATGGCACTAAAGTGAAGCTGCTAGGGAGTGGGAAGTGTACTCTGAAATGTCTGTTAGTGGCTCGATACCATGCCTACAAAAGCCTGAACAAATTGAGGGTTCAGAGTCTTTCTGTTTTGCCCTGCTGTTCTCACACTTAAACTTCCAATTTTATTTAGAAGCTGAATGGGAAGGAAACATTTCAGATGAATGTGCATCCCCTTTGAGTTATAAAGGATGAGGAAAAACAAACACTATCCATTCCCCTCCCTCGGTGCCCCGTGTCCTCACTGGGGAGCGACCCTGTGGCCGGACTCACTGACATGCCTGGATCACTGATGTGCCTTTAGTGGGTGGGGGCGGGTCACAGTAGAAAAGAAAGTTAAATAGATTTGGATTAAGAGAGGGCAACACAAACTTCATAAAGTAGAAGTTATGATGAAAATCACATATCCTTACGTTTTACAGTTTTTCGAATTTTAAGAGTGTAGCAAAATGAAGTTAGAACTTTCTGTGAAGAAAAGCGGCAGTGAACGTGGAGAACATGCTTGAGATCTGATAATTTAGTCCAGGGGATTTGAAACTCTCCCAATACTGAAGACAAACCCTGTCAAGAAAAAGAAACTTTTAATGTAACATTACATAGTATTTTCATATGCAATTCTTCAAAACTTGCGTAACTCTACAAAAATACCTTTCAAGTAGGGATATCATTTAACACGTGGAATTGTTGAGTACCTGTATGTACATGGTCACACTGCTGAATTCAACAGGAGTTACACAAATCCAGAACATACTGTCCTTGAATTATATGGATTCTGAGATGAGTGAGAAGGAATAGAAGTCAGCAGATAAAACGAGACCGTTCAGCCCATCCCAGTGCCGAGCAGCTCTCCGTGTTGGAAAGTTCTTCATTTCACAGGCTGCTCATGGGTTCAAAATCCTTCAGACTCTTGACCTTTTACTACATTTTCCAGAGGAGTTGAAAGTGGCAGTTTGGTTTCTCTCCTCTCTGTCCTTTGTCTTCTCTGCCACTAAACTTTTTACACCCTCATCCCAAGACTTAAGTCGTGAGATTTGAGACTCATCAAAACTCAAAGTTAATATATCCCATCTCCCTCAGTGTTTTGCCTCTTATTTGCATTTTTTAGAAACTGGGCATATTCGTTACATTAGTGAAATACTTACAGAATTCTTGTCAGCGAAGAAAATGTCTCTGTGGTGGCAGGGGCTGGGGCACGTCTTTAGGCTGGAGAAACGGTTCTCTTGGAAAGTTTAGTCTTGAGGTTTCTAGATCACTTTTCTTAATGTTCCCCGTGTCTCATTTGTCGGCTGATTCATTAGTCGCTCTTACGAAGATTTGTTTGGAGACGTGAAGGCTGAAACTCATTTCTAATCTCTTAAATAACTGTCCCCAGAGGAGTAGCCAGAAAGAGGTGAATAAATCTGTGAGAACTAAGCTGCAGTTGCGGCAGACGGTGGGACCGGCTTTGGGTTTCTCAAAACTCACACCATTGAAACGGTGGCGTGTCTTTCCCCAGCTCACGGATTTTCATCGTTTTTATGCAGTTGAATTCCAAAATCAGAATCTTTCTTTTTAGCTATCATCAATCTTTATTGACTATCAGCCTTTGACAATGACCTTTCTGTTCTAGCTTAGTTCTCTTTTTATTTCTTGAGGGAATAGGACCTATTGTTTTCTTCATCCTTCCTGAAAGAGGGCTTCTTGCTGCCTGTTCTGAGTGAGAAGTGGCTTGCTCATCTAACGAATATGTGGTTGGGATGATCACGGTGAAATACCAGTGTACATTCTGTTGATGGACTTTTTTTCCCCCAGTGAAGCTCAAATAGATTATTTTCTAGTAAATGATTTTCATCCTTTTTGTCATAAAAATGTTCCTTTGATTTCTAGTGAAAGTTACAGCAGTATGCAAATGATTCTCAGATAAAATGATGTTGACGGTATTTCCTTAATTTGTGTAAAACTATGCATAATTTTCATTATTCTAACTTTTGACATTTTTTTCCTCTTCATAAATAAAAGTAATGCCTGATAATTTAGTTAAAGTAGATCCACCTTTGCTTGATTTCATTAGTCTTGTTTCATCCTATTTCTTTTTGATACACTGTTGAGACTTGCCAACAACTATTTACTGAGAATCTGTTCTCCTTCCTAGGCTGATAAATAATTATCAAAGGGGGAGGAGGAACATTGACAAAAATAATTTAAAGACTTTGTTCAATGTTGTGTTGAAAATTAAGGACATCTGCTGTCCTTCTGACGTACTGGGACCTTGCCTGTACCATACCTTTGAATAAGGTTGTATAGTGTGACTTAAAACATTTGATTTTTGAGAAGGACGAACAGAAGGACAGAATAGAAATCTGGATGCCTTGACTGCAGTAGCAGAGTCACTACCTTCTTCCACTCCAGTGCCTGGAGGAAGCTGATGTCCAAAATGACTAAAGATAGGGAACAACTGGGGGGGAAAAAGGAAAAAAATACCATTTATTTTACTTTAACAGTTTTTCTAAGTCTTTCCAGAAGTAGAACGAAACCTCAGATGTGCTGAGAGATCAAAAGGCAAAAAGGATGGAGGGTAATTGTTTGTTTATGATAATTAAGAGATACCATATATATTGTTTCTTTATGATAATTATGAGATAGTCCTTTCTCAGGACCCAGCAGCTGGGAAGCTTGAGAAGCACCATAGAAACAGCCAGAAGTCATGCTTGTTTAGTCCGCAGTGGACAAAGTGGATAGATACAGGGTGTCTGTAAAGTGTGTGTGCAGTTTTTAGCACAGAGATTTCTGGACACCCTGTGACAATGCTGTGGTACCTGTGCTGGGCTCTCTCAGGAGGAAGAGGAACGGCCGATCTGCTTTAAAAATAGGAATCCGAGATCTTTTCAGTAACAGCAGAGCTGCAGGAGAGATAAAGAATAGAAGAATCTCAGTGCATTTTTAATTGTAAAGAAATCTCTTTAAATTGGACATGAAGTCAGTTACATCCCTTAATTTCTGCAGTACTGAAAACCAGCCTAAGGACATTTTGTTATTTACTATTGTGATGGGGATACCAGTAGGAAAACTAAACAGGAAAGACCACTTAACCAAGCCTGTCTCCTGTTTTCAAAATACCCCATGAAATAAATTACTTGTTAAAGTTAATTTTCAGAATGACTATTTTCTTGTTTATGGAATTAAGACACAATCCTTTTCAAAATGGTCTTTTTTCCAAAACATTTCCTTCACTTGCCAAAACATTTTTGCCTTCTGTTGCTATTTCTTTTTTAAAAAATGCTGTACCACAGCTGAACTTGAGGTTTTAGATGGAAATGATTAGAAATATGAAAATTCAAGTGGATAAATGTGACAAAGGTAGATACAGGTGATGTGACCAAATCCTTCCCGTTAGGAACGTACCTGTAGCTGCAGAGGCCTTGGCGCCTTCCTCTGAAACCTCGATCTTGGCAGCGTGGACAGCCTCAGAGACGTAAAAGCCATCTTGGCCTAACCCAGAAAATGACAGAAGTGTGAGTTGCTTACTTACATTTCTCAGTACATTTAGCATAAGGACTTGAGTATTATTTTTTAAAAATGTCCTTAGGGAACTTCGGTATCCAATGCTGCTTACTGTAAAGCTAGGGAGAAACATGCTTGGAGAAATTTTTTTTTTTTTTGAGACAGTCTCACTATTTTGCCCTTCATCAAGTGCCATGCTGTCACAGCTCACAGCAACCTCAAACTCTTGGGCTCCCTGTAATTCTCTTGCTTCAGCGTCCCAAGTAGCTGAGACTACAGGCACCCGCCAGAAAGCCCAGGCTAGTTTTTCTATTTTTAGTAGAGATGGCAGGGAGAGGGGGTGTCTCTTAACTCCTGAGCTCAGGAATTCCACCCAGCTCAGCCTCTGGAGTGCTAGGATTACAGGTGTGAGCCACCATGCCTAGCTGGAAAATTCTTAAGGTTCAATATTTTATACAATTTTCAAAACCTTAATTTGTTAAATTTATGTAATCTCCCAAATTAATATTCAGAGTGCTGCCCCATCTTCAATGGTTAGTCAAAATGATTTCTACTTAATATTAGAAACTCTCCTTTAGCTAATACTTCTAAAACCTCAGTGGTCATAAAAATTGGCAAGGTGGGTGTTAAAATGCAGACTCTGTAGCCCAGGCATTATTTTCAGCAGCTTCTGAGCTGATTTTCCTTTACTGCCTTCTTGAATGGCATTCTCAGAGCTGCTTTTGAGTGACATTCCCAAGGTTTATGTTATAGGCACAATTAAGAGGCCAATTCCGTGTATTAAGAATGTGCCTGACGCTGCAGTGGCCGCCTTCCCTGTACTTAGGTTACGTCGGTTATGCAATTAGCCCGTCTCACGGGCTGGGGTCTGCAAGAAGTGAGTATCGCTGGGCTGTGTGCTGACATTTTCAAAGACAAAAGCTGCGCAAATAGGACTAATGAGTGATAGCTGAGACTTAGAAAAACCGGCAATTTTTTGTAATTCACCTATTAAACCAGTTATAAACAGCTCTCCAAAGATAGAGTGGTCCTTGATGACGTACACGGAGTGAGAGAGACAATCTTTAGAAGCGGGTGAGGCTATCTCTGCTGAAAGGAATGGTTCTTTCCCAGAGTCAGTGGCTGACGGGGGACCAGAGGGAGGGAAAAGTCAATAGAAACACAAGCTTGGCTTCACTTGCCCTAAAACCAGTGAAGAATCGGATTTATTTTAGCAGTTGGTCTTTCTCCTGTGGGATCTTTATCAACAATTAGCCTCTCTCCCTGGCTTATGGTGTCAGAGCTGCAAGGCAGCCTGTGGGGAGAGGGCGGTTCTCACAGCCACCAGCAGGGTTTGTCATCTCCGGGCCTCAGTGCCTGTTCAGGACGGTGTGTCAGCATTTGAAACGATTGTTCAGGAAATGAGATGTTCACTGTGAGACTCCTCACCAGCAAGCACAGTGCTGCAAGTGTATTAGTGGGGGCTCCTGGACACAGCGCTGGGAGGCCCAGTGGGCCCAGTGATCTGCAGTTAGATGGGCTGGATGCTTTCATTTTTTTGAAGCTGCAGCAGAGGAGTTTCATCTCAATAGTTTTTCTCATCAGAATACTGAAGTGGTCCAATAATTAACGCATGTTTGCACAGCCCTTAAGCCAAGACCCAAAACTTGGCATGACTTGGCATCAGCAGCTCTTAAAATTTATCTGGGAGGAGAGTTGATATTTCAAAAGACTAACGTGTGTGATAAAAACAATCTGGGAGTCATCTGTCGGTTTGTGTTTTTCCTCTTGATCTTGTATCACAGATTCCAATTGGCTTACGTTTGTCTAGTAGCTATTGGATTACATGGCTAGTGAAGCCACCCATGGGAAAGTTAATCACAGAGGGATTCTCCGGTCTTTCCCCGTCTCTCCTGAGAAGTGTTGGCAGCTGCTTCGTGCCACTAAGGGGCATAACCTGTTTTTCCAAAATTTGTTCTCAGATTGCTTAGCGGTGGTAAAAGGGGTTCCATGATTAATTAAATGTGGGAGATGCAAGTTAAACATTTTTGCACTTTGGTTCTATTAGTAGGGGACTTCGTAGAGCTGCTCATTTGCTAACGCAGTGAATCTCTACGGGAGGACACAATACTTGGCACTTAGTCGTAGACCCACCCACGCTATCCTCCATCCCCAAACTCACAGATTAGTATCCCGGAGACCTCCTTTGGGAGACCGTAGCCCACCATAAACTGATTTGCTCCTGCACTACATTCAATATCTAAAGGAAAAGAGAGAGATTCTCCCCTACGCCCTCTCAGGGTATAATCCCCACTCTTCTTCCAGAACATCTTCTATGGATTTTACCTCCCTGTTTAGATTTTATCTCCTACAAAGCAAAAAGGACGTCGTCTTCACTTTAGATGCTTCTTTCTCAACTTGCGTAATAATGCTTGCTATGCACACGTATGTAAGTTTGGTAAATCTTGGATGAATTATAATGGTCCTCACACTGTCCATTCGTTTCTTTTTTCCATGAAAGAAGCTGCCTGATGTTCTTTAAGCGGATTTCACACATAAGGAAATGTTGGTTGGCATCTGTGACTCCACAGGGCACAGTGTCGAGGGGCCCTGAGGAATGACTGCGTGCCTCCTTCCGCTTGGTTAGGGGAGACCATTACTCTGTGAGTGTCATGTTCTCAACAGGTGTGAGTCAACATAATACAACATTGTATAAGCAGAAGACTTACAGAAGCATAAATCGATGTCCCTGTGTTTGATTATCAGCTTCTCATATAGCAAGGTAAGCATATCTTCTTGTTACTGAGTTGCTAAAAGCCAGAGGGTGAGAGAGAGAGAGAAACAGAAATCACACCCAGCCCAGGACACAGAGGGAAAGTGCTGAGAACCTGAGGCGGCCTTGGAAACTAGCTGTGGTTGGCTTTCTCCGGCTCCCTCCCCAGCCCACGCCTCACCTCTTCCCGTGTGCGGCTCTGCCCAGAGATCTGATGTGGCAGGGTTCATTTATGTCCTCGACCCAACCATTCTGGTGGTTTGCTCATTTAGGTCGTAGTCAGAAGAGAGGTTGGAAGCTAATTACCCACTTATAAAAGCCAGGAATGAGAGTTTCTTCAAAGTTTGTGCACAAGAAGCATTTCTTGGATTAGAGATGATGGGTCTGTACCAGAGCCTCCTGGTGCAACTGTCGCTGGGTATTTTCAGTGTCAATGCGACTGGAATGTTAGACTTCCACTCACGATGGGGGAAGGGAGGGTGAGTTTGTGCATCCCATGTCCATCCTCCTAGAAGCTCTATAACAGCTGGTGTTACAAGGAGTCTGGAGAGGGTGCTGGGGAGGAAGACTGGGCACAGAATTACACCCTGGCTTCAACTGGGCCTGGAAATGATAGGGAGTTTTTATTTTTTCTTTTAATGGAGCACGTTCTTTAGGCAGCAAAAAAAGGATCTGATTTCAAGAAGGAAGACATAAGAGATTCTTAAATGGAAAAGGCAAACTTGGCTAAAATGATTCTGGGCTCTTGAACCCCAAAGCAAAATGTTCCCTGTGGTTGTTGAGCTTCCATCAAAAGCACAAAACTGCGTGCTGACCCCTCATCACTGGCAAGGGCTCTGCTGATGATGTGCTGTGTCTTAAATCATCTGGTTTCTACAATTAAGGGGTGAGGTGGAGGGTGACTACCGCCATTTTTAGGAACGAGGAAACTATTTTGTGGAGAGGCTCAGTGTCCCTGTTGTAGAATAATATCAAAAGCCTACTTAGGCACAGAAGGGATTAGTCTGTTGATTATTTTTTTTTCTTGATTATGTTTGCAAAGAGCACTGGAAAGCACTACTTTAGTTGGCAACCTTTTCTATAAAGGGCCAGATATTAATTATAGCCATGTGGCATCTGTCCCAACTACTCAACCTGCTGTTGTAGCAGGAAGGCGGCCACGGATCATAACCAAATGCAGGGAGTGGCTGTTTTATAATAAAAGCCTTATGAAAGCAGGTGGTGGATGGTGGTTTGCTGACCCCCTGCTTCAGAGGAGCAGAATTTTAGGGAGAAGGTTATTGTGTTACATTCTGCCAATAGGAAGCGGGAATGGAAGGAGCTTCACACTTGGATCTGCATGTGGATACACATGTGGATCATTATTGCGTAGGCCAAATCCATAAGCCTGTATTTCTGCTGGTATGAATGAATATAAGACTTGAATTGCATTAGAAAAAAAGATCAGAAAAAGGTACTTTAACACCAGCTTGTTGAGACACTGCACGTCTCTACAGCAGGGGAGCAGCACGGTGTGGGTCAGAACGCTACTGTTTGAGGACACAGGGTTGGTGGCATTTTAGGATGTACCATGCACTTCTAGGACAGAAAGGAAGAGCGATTTAAGAGTTTTGCAGCAACAATCAGTACACCGTAGCAATTAACTGAATACAGTGGTGTGGGAGACAAGGCGAAGAACGGCCCTGACGTTCTGAACCAGGATGGAGCGGAGCAGGCATGCCCTCGACAACAAGGATGTCACGGCTGAGCTCTGGAGCCACAGACGGTGCTGGGACTGGATTCTGCACATCACCAGCGCTCAAATGCACTCAAGCTCTTCACCACCTGCTTTCTCCTTGCCCTCTGCTCTTTTCGCTCCAGGACCCCGCCTGTCCCTGCAGTGTCAAGTGGTGTCTGCATCACTGGGAAAGTCTTTTGGTTGAGTGGTTGCACTAAAGCAGCAATACTTACTGGGTTTTAGCTGTGTTATACCGAGTGCTGTCAGGGCACGATGCCCAGCTGGACCGTGGCTTTGCTCATCTCCTTGCTTGCTTGTGCAGTGAGAATAGAGCCTGTGCATTTTAAACACCCTAGGATAGATCCTTCCCCTGTGTTCTATTTGATAAGAAGCTCTTGTCAGTCAAACTGGCCACACCTGAAGCCCAAGCCAAAACATCTCTTGTGGATCTAAATCTCATGTTTTTTTCTGATTATCTAAGAGGAAAAATTCTGAGCAACACTTGAGAAAACGCTGCATGAGGAAGTTCTAACATTCAAATTGGGATTTTCAAGCTCATCAGGTAAGGGGCATGTCAAGGCTGATGAAAAAACGAGCTACAGTATCATCTCCGCACAGATAATTTATTATCCAGAGGAGAAACAAACCTGAGCCTTTGAGTCAGCCATAGTTTAGCCAATGGTGTCCCGAGAAGATTCTGGAACACAGGTTCTGGCCTTCCACTCCCTTTTTCCATTTGATGTAAGCCCCCTCTCAGATACAGGCAAACACGGTCCCTACTGGTCGACGACAGCATGTCAACTGAAATTCAACGTGAATGCCAGGGGGCGGACCCTGAGGGCAGGATTACAGGAGCACGGAGATTTGACGAAGGGAAATTGGACAGTAGAAGGAAAGTTTCAGGCCTAGCTTGAGGAGGCATTAAGAAGCACGGAGGGAGAGAAGGTAGAAACAAGGGTTGACCATGAGGCCAGCGGGACGGCAAGAGATCAGGACGGACAGCGTTATGAGGGCGGGTGTCTGGTGGCCCCTGGTCACGACGGGTGGAGGGAGATGAGTGTGCGTGCCCTTCATTGTGAAGGTGGTCTCCCAAAACCGTGTCGAAAGGTCTCAAGAAACATCCCTTCCCCACAAAGTCTGACCCAAATCTGACCACTATGACAAGCAACGCGCTCTTTTATGACACAAAGCACTTTCTTTATTCTTTTACATAACGTTAACCCGGTTTACCACTGAAGACTCTATAAAAACCATGAGAACCCCTTAATCAAAGCATGATAAAACTTCCCCAAACAATGCCAGAAAGTTCGGAAGGAGAATGGTTATTACCTGAAATTCCTTTCAAGTTGGCTTTGAGTGGATCGAAAAGATCGGTGATGCCCCAAGAATTTAAAATGCTTTTTAAGTTGAATTGATTTTGGATCCTAAATCTGAAAAGCAAAAACAAACCATCAACTCTCACTGCCCATTCTCCCTCAGCACCCTTCCCTGGAGTCCACACCACACGGAGTCCAGAGCCCTTCATTTGGGCGTCTCCAGCCTTACTGTCCACCATGCCCATCACCCAACCCGCGACTGAGCCAAGTGCACGGGGCTCTTTGCTGCCTCCGTCCCTCTGTTCATGCTGTTCACTCCAAGTCCTTCCCGTTTCTTCTGACTGCCTTTCAATTATTACCCATTTTTAAAAATTTTCCATTAATTTTTCAATATTTGTTGTATTTTAGGGGGAATTTACATATAATGAAATGAACAAATCTAAGTGTGCAATTAAGTGAATGTTCAGAAATTGCTCAGGCCCCTGGTAGCCACATTCCATCAAGATGTAAAACATTGCCCTCACCTCTGTTATCCATTTTTCAATTGTCACCCCTCCTCCTTTCTCCAACTGTTTTGTAACCTTTGGTTCCCAAAGTCCCATCAACACTTTGCTTCATTCTACTCTTGGGATGCACAGACCATTTGCTCCCTGTTACCACTGTTTATGCTATCGGAACCACCTGAGGAGAGAGACCATCCCAGTTCATTTTTATTTAATAATAATTAATACTCAACAAGTGCTTATGTTGTGGTAGGCACTGTAGTAAGAGCTTTCTGTGGATTATCTTACTTCATTTTCATATGTTATTGTCATCCTCATTTTATAGATGGAAAAATCAAGACTTGAAAGAGTTTATGAAACTTGCCCCCGATGACACAATGAGTGTGTGATGGACTCAATTCAAGTCAAACCCAGGCTCTGATCACCTGCACTCCACCACCTTCTGTCTCTCCTGGTGTCTCACACATAAGAGGGGCAGAAATGCAGCTATTGGCTGATTCTCAAAAGTGTTTGTATTGCATGCAAAGCACCTTCATGTCTGCAGCTGGGGGGAGTGTGACTTAAAGCCTTGGTGTTCCTAGTTAGCCATGTGAGCAAAAAGAATCAGCATGCCAATTTTATAATATTTCCCCAAGGCAAGGCCTTTCAAAGTTTACTGTTGAAGGGTCCTTTAAAGGGACTGCTGCTATTATTTTTGTTTGAAAATAAAAAAGTTCAAAATGGAATTGAGATGGTCTTTTTCTAAAAATAGTGCAGAATTTGCAGAAGAATAAAAAAACCTGACGAGACCATTTAATATCAAAGGCCTTCACTGCTACCCAAGATGACGTGACTGATATTTTAAAGGTATAAGACTTTCTCGTAAGGGTATGTTTTACATCTTCAGAAAAAATATATGCTTTCTTCAAGGATGCTGACATTTTTCAAAAACATTTTGGAACATTTCTCATGAAATATTCTTAAGCACTGAAAACACATCTTTTTTGTAACCTCAAAATACTGAAGCACAGTGGTTAAGGGCCTGAACTCAGCTCTCCAGGGCCTGAGGGCGCATCCTGGCTCAGCCTCTTACTAGCCAGGAACTGGTCACTTCATCTCTGGGGCAGCTTGTTTTACTCTCTTTGCCTTAGCGTCCTTATCTGTCCAGTGAGCATAACAGTAGTGCTCGTTTGCAGGGTTGTAAAGATGAAAAGAAATAGTCCTTGCAAAGTGCTCAGAATCATCCACATCGCGGCCTCTGCACTCACTGTCACCACTTCTCAATGGTAGTGAGGAAGAGGGAAGGCCACTTGCAACCAATTATGGTGATTGTAGTTGGTGATAAAACTGGGTAGTAACATTTTTAGTAAACTAAAAACAGCAAAGTGAGGTATGACTCTAAAAGATTAAAGTGATTATCTTGTATGGCTATGAAGGCAGGTGCAGAACAATTCCTACAAAAATGGCTTTGAGTAGAAAGAGAAAAAAACACCCTTTACCAAAACCTGACAAGGATATCACAAGAGAAAAATAAAAAACTCTACCAATATTCCTTGTAAATATATCTGAAAAATCTTCAACAAAATACTACTAAATTGAATCCAGCACCAGATAAATCCTATCACAACAAAGTGGGATTTATCCCAGGAAAGCAAGATGGGTTCAACATGTGAAAATCAATTAATATAATACACCATATTAATAAAGGACAAAGGCCATATGACCATCTCAATAGGTGGAAAAAGCATTTGAGAAAATCCTGCACACTTTCATAATGAAAAACAAATATCAAACACTCAACAAACTTGGGATAGAATGGAATTTTACCAATTTGATGAAGGGTGTGTACAAAAAGACCCCACAGCAAGCAGCATCCTTTGTGTTGAAAAATTGAAAGCTTTCTCCTTAAAATCAGAAAGAAGGTAAGGATGACCACCCTGAGCATTTCTCTTTCCCATTGTACTAGAGTGGGCAGGGCACACATGTGAGAGAAAGATATAGAAGGCATCCAGATGAGAAAGGAAGAAGTTCATCCATCTTTATTCACAGATAGCTTGGTCTTATATTTAAAAAATCCTAAAGAACCCACCAGCTCAGGTATACGTGGCTGGCGCCTTAGCTGCTTGAGCCACAGACCAGCCTGGGCCCGCTAAACAACACTGTCGGCTGCAACCAAAAAATGGCCGGGCGTTGTGGTGGGCACCTGTAGTCCCAGCTACTTGGGAGGCAGGAGAGTCACTTGAGCCCAGGAATTGGAGGTTGCTGTGAGCTGTGAAGCCACGGCACTCTACCGAGGGCAATAAAGTGAGACTCTGTCTAAAAAAAAAAAAAAAAAAAAAATTGTAAAGAATTCACATAAAAACTATTAGAGCAAATAAATGAATTTGTTAAGACAGCAGCATACAAGACCTAGATACAGTAGGAACGAACAATTTGAAACTGAAATTGAGAAGACAATTTAATTTACAATAGCATCAAACGAACTAAAATACTTAGAAATAAATTAACAAAAGAAGCGTAAGACTTGTATATTGAAAACCATAAAACACCCACACCAAAGGTAAGGACATCCTGAGTTCATGACTTGAAACACTTAATATTGTCAGAGGCAATACTCCCCAACTTGATCTATAGACTCAACACAATCCCTACCTAAATTCCTCCTCCTTTTGGCAAAGATTGACAAGCTGACCCTAAAATTCATGTGGAAATACAAGGGGTACAGAATAGCTAAAACAATCTTCAAAAAGAAGAACAAAGATCAAGAACTCACACTTTCTGATTTCTAAGCTCACTTCAAAGCTACAGTAATCAAGACTCTGTGGTATTGGCAAAGTGTAGACATCTGTGCCTATAGAATAGAATTGAGAGTCCACAAACAAACTCAGACATTTATGGGCAATGGATACTGACAATGATGCCAAGAAAATTCAAGAATAGTATTGGGACAAATGGATAAACAAATGCAAAAGAACGAAGTTGACCCTTTACCTTACACCATAAGTAATAATTAATGCAATAGATTAAAGACCTAAATATAAGAATTAAACCTACAAGATTCTTATAAAAATATTGACATAAATCTATAAATCATTGTGACCTTGGTTAGGCAATGGTTTCTTAGACCTGACATCAAAAGCACAAGAAACAAAAGAAAAATAGATTAATTAAACTCCACCAAAATTAACAACTTTTGTACTTTAAAAAAGCAAGAAAGGGAAGCAAAAACCCCACATATTGGGAGAGATATTTACAAATTATATATTTGATAAAGAACAACTATCTATAATAAACTAATAAATAAGAACTATTATAATTCAACAATAAAATAACAACCAATTTAAAAATGGATCTCAAATAGACATTTCTCCAAAACGGATATATACAGGGTGGTGCCTGTGGCTCAAGGAGTAGGGCGCCGGCCCCATATACCGGAGGTGGTGAGTTCAAACCTGACCCTGGTCAAAAACTGAAAAAAAAAAAAAAAGGATATGTACATAGCTAAGAAGCACATGGAAAGATGCTCTCCATCATTGGTCGTGAGTGAAATGCAAATAAAAGCCACAATGAGAGACCACTTCAATGAAAGACTAGGACTGTAATGAAAAAGTTGGAGGATGGCAAGTGTTGGCACAGATGAGAGACTGAGCGCAACACACCGCTGGTGGGAACGTACAACTGCAGTCCCAAGATGTAGAGCGTGGCCTTAGCCCGTGACCCAGTAACTCCATTCTTAGGCATATGCCCAAGATAACTGAAAATACATATTCACACAAGAATGTGCACATGAGCCAAAAGTTTATGGCACCCGGGCATCTATAAATTGATGAACAGATAAACCAACTGCAGTATATCCAAACAGGAGAATATTATTCAGCCATAAAAAGGAACGAAGTCCTGATTGACGCTACCGTGAACCTTGAAAGCGTTACGCAAAGAAGCCAGACCCAGGACCACGCGTTGCAGGAGTCCGTGTGCAGGAAATGTACGGAATAGGAAAATCTGCATGTGGAGGAAGCACAACAGTGGTTCGCAGAGGGGGAGGCACCTGGGGAGGCCTTGCTAATGGGCACAAGGTTTCTTTTTGAGGTGACAAAAATATTCTGGAATGAGGTAAGTAGTGACGGTCACACAACTTTGTGAATACACCAAACACCTCTGAATTGTGTACTTTAAAAAGTGAATTATATCCCAATTTTTTGAAAAAGAAAGAAAATCCCCTATGAAAAGCCTAAATAAAAACAGACCAGCTGGTGATGAGCAACTCCGCGAAGGAGGAAAAGCACTCTGGATACATGAGCTCTGGTGGATTACAAAGATGCATACCATGTAAAAAACCACTCATGCTCCACTTCCTTCTGTGTGGACCTAATCACCAAGTATTTTATTCATTAAGTACGGATTTGACATTATTAGTTTTTCTTGTGGGGCATTATATGGCCATGGGTATAAATGACCCTTAACACTCGTGATTTTATTGATTATTTCTTTCGTATGCTAAATGTCCCTAATGGATACTAGCAGTCCCTACATGTTTTATTTTATTTCTTTATAAATAAAGGGTTGCTGTGGAACATAGACATCATACATGAAAAACGCAAGCTGGCTCCAGAGCAGGCAACGCCAGCTGATGAATAAATGATTTGTAAGAACTAGAGGTAAATTCCTTCCTTAAAGCTGACTTTGTGTCTACCGCCATCCAAAGCTTATACCTAAATCTGGGCCTTAAATAACTTTTACTTCTTTTTTTTTTCTCCCTAGTGGATTTAAAGCTACTCCCCACCCACACCTGTTTTAAGGTTGGTTAGTTTTACTTGTGAAATGGCCTCATTTTCCTGAAAACTTCTGTCCTTCCTGGATGGCAGGTTTGATAGTCTTAGGAAGATTTACGGGTTCAAACCTGGCCCTGGCCTGCTAAACAACAATGACAATTGTAACAAAAAAATAGCTGGGTGTTGTGGCGGGCGCCTGTAGTCCCGGTTACTTGGGAGGCTGAGTCAAGAGAATCACCTAAGCCCAAGAGTTTGAGGTTGCTGTGAGCTGTGACTCTACTGAGGGTGACATAAGACTCTGTCTCAAAAAAAATCAGAATGAGGTCAAGTGTTAATTAATAGTTGTGTTACTAAGATTCCAGCCTTTCTGCTTCTTCCCTGCTCTCCTATGTTTCAGGATCACATGTCTCCTAAACCCAGAACAACTGGCAAAGGCCTGCCCTAGCCTGTATTTTCTCTCTGCTTTTGACATCAAAAGCCCTGAGCTTCTCTCAAACATAACAGGAAGGTTACGGTGGTGCCTGCTCCATGCCACAGCGATCTGTTGAAGTAGCCTTTGTGCTTTGATTTGGGATCCAAATATTTAGTTTTGGGAGATAGACTTTATCTTAGAGTTAGGTTCACGTCCGCTCTGGGCCATGCCAGATGCCACTTTGCATGCTGGCCCCTGGCCTGCTGGGTCTCTCTTTGTGCGTTTTCTTCCAGTGCACAGACTTATTTTTAACTCCTCAAGGGAGCATTGCCAAGGCCCTGCCTGGGCAGTGGAGGAGGGCCAAGGTGCTTAATGGGCAGCAGTGTAAAGAATTCATGTGTGAAAATGAGCCCTGGATATCGTTCCCTGCTTAATGCTGGTCTACAAATGGATTATAAATTTACTCTGAGTTCAGATATACTGGAGAAGCTCATCATTCAAAGCAGTCCTAAGAGAAATGCTTTTTAAAAGTAATGAGTAAAGCCAATAGGGTTTGCTTTGGGAAAGCAAAATCGAGAACCACCATTTAACTCTTTGGAAATTTGTACTTGTACCTATTGGCTTTTCTTTTTTCCTTTTCAACAATACAATTTCATTCTCTTCCTCTTCTGAAGGTCACTGGGTGAGCTCTGGGTTTTATTGGGCCCCAATCGGCAGAGACGTGCTAGTGTATCTCCTTTTTTAAACTCTAGACGTCGCCTGCATTCTTTGGCTCGTGGGGCCTTTGTTCACCTTCAGAGTCACCAGTGGCCAGAGGAGCTGGCTTCCTGGTGATATGAGTGGCTTCCTCATATCACATCACTCTGACCTCGGCCTCCACTATTATATCTGCTTCTCTGATTCCTTTTTTTTTTAAATTTTATATTAATGTGAGGGTACCAACAACTCGGTTGCAGGGTTTGCATTTGTCAGGTAGAGTCCCTGTTGTATTGTGTCCCACCACCCAGACGTGCACCACCTTACATTGCGCCCGTTAAGTAGGGGCACACCCACCCCCCTCTTCTCCTTTCCCTCCCTGACTATTGGTTTTTCTTAAAGGAAGGTTTACCTCTGTTTAGAAAGAATAAGAATTTTCTGTGCAGGGACTTAAAGTCTCAAATTTTTATGCCTTAATTTGGCTTCTGATCAGAACTATATCTGTCTTTGCTCAATTACGTAACCCATATTGGTTTTGGAAAAATGACAGCTGTATACTCTTAGGATGGAATAAGATTTGGGACACATTTTCTACAAAGGAACCTTATTGTGCTTTCTGCCCTGCCCTGAAAACTGGTTGTGGCCTGAGGCTGGATCAGGGGACCTGGGGACTCCAGTTGGTCCCCACAAAGGTCCCAGAAGTTAATTCATTTCAGTCTGTGCTATGAGCTAGTCAGCAGTGAGTGTAGAGTTACTTCCTCTTGACCTAACTTCTACGGGTACATTAGACAAGTCATCCAAGTGGTTGGGGCCAGACCCAGGTTCATCCAAGTCCTTCTCGCTACAGCTGCCAAGAACCCAGTGGGGGCAGAAGGAGCCGTGGGCATGCAGCGGCTCACCTGGGGAGGAACACATCCATCCTGGCTCTCCTCAGGCTGCTGGTCCAGAGGTGGATGGTGCTGGCTGTGAGGTGTGGCTCGATGTGGCCCAGAGGGACATCTTTGTCACGGGGCAACAGCAGGAACAGACTCCCCGCACTTCCCAGGTAAGGTAGCTCCAGAACCCCCACCTGATGGCCTGCAGCATCCTGGAACTGACCTGCGGGTTCAGTGGGTCGGGGATGAGCTCTGTCTCCGGAGCCAGGGCAACTGACACAGCTGACCCAGGACAGGCTGGCTTTGCAACACAATGAACCCAGGCCCCTCGCCTCAGGAGGCTGCGGGAAGCCAAAATCTGCTGGGTGATTTGGTCACTTTTTCTGATCCTAAGACTTGGAATCTGAGTGTCCGAGTCAGAGGGCCCACAGTAGGTGGGCATGGTGGGGACAATGGCACTTGGGAAAGCTACACAGCCTCCCCTTTAGCCTCGGGGGATGTGGCCAGGATGACCGGTGGACCAAACCCTATGCATACCCTGCTTTTCAGTGTGGTAAGAGATGCCTCTAAGTGACTAGCCGGTATCACGGACAGCGTGCAGGTGGGGACCAGGCTCATGTCCAGGGACAGGAGGGTTGGGACAGAGGGGGACAGTGTGAGAGTTCACGCTGCTTGGAATAGCATGAAGCATAAAATTAAGAAATTCTTGTTTTGGAATTTTCCATTTATTATTTTCATTTATGGGTAACTGTGACCTTGAAAATGACACCTCATAGATATTGCGGGTGCTCCCGTCTTGGAGGGACAGCCAGTCCATCCCAGGCTGTCACACGGCGCTTTTCCCATATCCTGACTTCTGTGAACCCCTCCCTCACTGCAGCAGAGGGAAACGCGAGCGCCGGAGTGGGGTTTTCCTGTGGGATAGCCCCTCAAATGTCACGGGGGTGCATGGTCCACCCGGTCCCCGAAGGCTCCAGGCCCCTGGTCTTTCCTCCCACCACAGGCTCGCTCCAGCAGGTGGACTGTGGGAACGTCCTCGTCTATAAGAGCAGGGACTTGGCCTCTTGCCCTGGCCTCCTCGCCTTTCCCCGCCATCCGGGAGGACTCACCGTAGTTGACCTCAGCCATCTGGTGCATCGTGGGGACCTGGACGACCAGGCCATGGGCACAGGTGAAGGGCAGGAGCTGCGTCTCTGTGGGGTAGAACCTCTTCCGCCACGTGCCCCGGAAGGTCATGGTGCTGACCAGCGCCAGCTGCGCCCTGGCCACGCCCTGCCCTGCAGGCGGGAAGCGGGGTTGAGGTTAGCCTGTGCCCGTGGACGCAGACTGCAGGGTACAGTGCAAAAATCGAGGTCTGTTTTTGGTAAGGTGGTTTCTCTGTCTTCGTTTTACCATGTCTTTTCACTCACTTTTCTTAAAAATGTTTAATTTTTGATCAGCTGCCAGGGCCAAGGCCGCAGAAGCTGCTCCCAGCTCCCTGCTGGAGAACAGGAGAGGAGAGAAATGGGAGGTGAAAACTTAGAGGTCTGCGGGGCCTGGGGCCGGGGCGGCTCCCTGAAGCTGGGCGCGCGGTCCTCTCACCACGGTGAAGCCACAGGTGTCACCGCTGGAGACAGATCAGGATGCCCCTTGATTCTGTCCAGGGTCCTTTTCCAGGAATCGTTAGGTATGTCCTCCCTAGGCTCATACCTGGAGGGACTCAGTGCTGTGATGGGGAGGGGCTAGTCTGCCCAATGGCCACTGCTGAGCCGTCACCTGGTCCTTCACCTGGACCACGGTGTTCCCAGGGCCGCAGTTACAGCTTGGTGCAGAGCCAGCAAGAGGAGCAGACGGCCCGCCCTGAGGGACGGTCTTCCCCGCCTCTTGTTTATTTGCTAGGCCCTGCTCTGCGCGCTTTAACAAGTCCTCCCAGCTCCACCCAGCAGTTCTGTTATTCCCCATTTCATAGACCAGGGAACTGAGACCAGAGAAGCTGGTCAAGGTCACATACCTGTGAGGGGTGAAGCCACCATCCCCCCAGGCGCCCCATGTAGAAACCCCGATTTGAACCCAGCGCTGGACTCCACACTGCTTTGCACAGCATGAGAAGCTGACACAGGGAATTAAACATTATGAAGAAAATTAAAAAGACTTGGTGAAACAGAGAGAGAGAAGGAACCTTACCAAAAAAGATCTTAATTTCTGCGTTTTAACTCTGCGCTTCTCCATACACACGTGGCGTCTTCAGTTCAATCACTGGCCAGACCTATCACTTTCTATTCTGTTTTTTAAATACTTTGGGTCTTGAATATTCTTTATATCTGTGCAGCTCTTGTAATTATCAAGCATGCTGGAGCCAAATCACTGGGCAGAATGTTGGCTTTGGAGGGGCAGGAGGCTCAACCCTCTGTGCCTTAATTTCTCCACTTGTAAAAAGGGCATAGCCCAGGCTGTTTGTAAGTCTTTTTCTTCAATAACACTGGGCTAAACATCTCTTTGCATATGACTTTTTCTTCTCTTGAATTATTTCTTTAACCTGAGCTCCCAAGAAGCCGCTTTCTTGGCTCCCACTGCATTTTGCTGCTATGAGGAGTTACTCCCACAGGAGAGCAGAGCTCAGTAATACTCACCTGGTGACAGGTGCATGGGCAAAGCCTGTGTGGGCTCCCCAAAGATGGGAGTGTGCACACTCTGTGTGTGTGCACACACGTGTGGATAGTCACATGTGGGAGGGCTAGAATGGGAGAGGCAGGAGGGAACCACAGGCCAGCTACGACTGCTTTTCCGAGTTGTCACCCCAGGGCAGAGTCTCCCAGCAGGACACGCTCCTGCTGCCACCCAGCAGCCTGAACGCCCCCGGCGTCTGCCCAGTGACAGGTGAGACTCTGTCTTCGCAGCCCTCTGATCCGCACCTCATGGAGATGGATAGTTTTCTCTTACCTGCTGTCTGTCTGGAGGCCTCGTCCTTGGCTAGGATGGCAGTGCCATTGAGCTCACTGAGGTTGGCTGGCTCCAGGCTGCTGTTGGCCCACCCTGAGACCTGCTCCACAAAGCAGGGGGACAGTGGTGTTCCCACTTGCACGAAAAGGCTGCAGGCCAGCTCTATCTCAGCCCCTTGGCTGCAATTGGGTAGCGCGGCGTAAACAGCGTGCAAGAAATCTTTCACCTTTTGGTCTGGGAGAAAGGAGATGGGATAAGTTGACAATGGTAAGTGTAAGGACAGCACAACCTCTGTCAGCACATTCCATTGAAAAGGGACCCCAGCAACTCCACGCTTATTTCAAAAGATTTAGCCACCAGATGCAGTGAGTCTGGAAAAGTCATAGCTAAAGTGCTCAGGGATCAAACTAGAACCACAGATTAAAATTTGGGAAGAAACCATACCAGCTCTGAAAGAAATCAGACTGCGATTAAGTCAAATAGAAAACCACTGTCCACACCCCGAGTATGAACAGGGCCTATTCTTTCCTAACCTCCTGATTCAGGAACGTGGATGAGTTCTAGGGTGAAGATTCGAGGGCAGGAAAACAGCAGGTCACAGCAGGTCCCATGAGGAGGCTGATGGGGTTTCAAACACAAAGTGAGATTTTTGTGCAGTGTAAGTGACACTGACGGGGCTGGCCAGGATGTTGTGCTGTCATTGTACCTCGCGCAGGGGCCTTCCATCCATTCCCACAGCTGCAGGCCATGAGCCCAGGTCACATGTGGACACAGCCTCTTCTATAACTATGTTTTCGTTTTGAGAAAGTGAGAAGTCCTCCCACTCCCATCTCCCTAAGACCCAGCAGACAGCTCACTTTATTAATGTCGGCCAGAAACTGCCAGGACGTTGAGGAAATAATAAGCATTTGACAGAGTCCATAGCGTCCACCTCCGTGGGTGGCAGCTGGACTTCTATGCATTCACTATCTGTTTATACAGGAGATTGCTGCCTTCTCCCTAGAATCAATATGGGTTTTATTTTCAGCTGTTACTCACAGACTGCATCTCATAGCTGGAATGAGGCCTCCTGCCCACTGGCGAGTCCACTCGCCATTGAGTGCCCCAAACCCTGCAGCCCAGCACACGCGAGCTGGGGGTTTCCAGAAGAGAAGTGCCCTGCCGTGCAGCTGTCTGTGGGATTCCACCTCCTCCTCCTCCTCACCTCTCCCCCTTCTTAGGCACAGCCTGGAAGCTGTCCACCAACCCTTCCTGGAAGACAAGGCTGGGTACCTCTTCCTGCACCGTCTGGCCCCAGCTTTCTCTCACTGGGATGAATCTCTCACTTGCCTTGGAGTCTGTTCACTCTGATACCCAATTCATGTTGCAGAGTCCATGCCGGGGGACAGCCGTGGAGCCCTGAGTTACCCGCCTAATGTCCTCTGCCTTGGGCAGGGGGATCCAGAACGCACCCTAGACAGGGCCTCGAACCACCAGGCTGCAGAACATGGTGTCGGGCAGCTGTCATTTGTCTACAAACATTCACTACCAAAGCAGCTTCTTAGAATCCACAACCACAAGGACCTAGCTCAGAATATAGATTTCACAGATCACAGCCTAAGTGCTTGCATCTTTTATGGTAGTGAGAAAAAAAACGACAAGCATGTTTATGATCGGATTTTACTCTATTGAGGAGGGTCATATGCACTTCTAGGCTCACATTCTTGTAGGGTATTGACTGTCTACAGAAGAGAATTGAAATATTTCATTGACCCATAGCGTAATGGTGTAAAGTGACCTTGGGAATGATCACAGAACTCCCTGCTCCCTCTGGGCCAAGGCACCGGCGTTCTCTTAGCCAGAAACATTAAAACAGCAGAGTAAATTGGCTCGAAGGAAATGTTTGTGTGAAACCCTTTCTCTCTCTGAGCCTGGTTCATTTGTGCCCATTTGCACAAAGGAAGAGCTTCGCTGGCCCCACTGGGACACACGTAAAAACCCGGAAGACTGCCCGTGTTCACCTGCTGTGCTCTCCGCCCCAGTCACACGAATACTTCAGCAGCCTGTGAACTAAATGCCACTGTTGTCCCCAGCTTATACATGAGGGGCCAAGGCCATGCAGATGGGCAAACCTGCCTGGTGTCACCGGGTGTGGGTGGTGGGGCTTCACTGCCCTGCGTGGCCACAGGGTGGGAAGACCCTGCTCAAAGGAGCTTTGTTCTTGGAGTGGATATGGGGCCGTGCAGCCTGTAGCCTCCTTTTTTTGTTGTATTTACTGGATTCCTAGATTCTTGTCTAGGAAGGTAAAAATTCTGTGTGTGAGTGTCGGTCTCAGCATGGAGCTGGTAGGTTGGTGCTGAGGCCCTGTGGACAGACCAGGGGAGACCGGGTGCTGCTGGAGGGGCTGTTCTAAAATACAGAATCCCTAGAATGAAGAGGGCAGGTCTGGCACTGACTGCAAGGCACAGATTCACAGGATCAGGCTGGTCAGAGTGTGGGCTCTGGAGCCGCACAGGCCAGTGGGGTCCACCCCTGTGGCTCGCTTGTGCCGTAACCTTGAGGAAGTCACTTCAACTCTCTGAATTTGTTTGCTCATCCCTAACATAGGGATGAAAATTACCAGTCTCATCAGGGTAATTGTAATAATTAATTCAATTAATATTTGTTTAGGGGCTGCACACACCTAGGAAGCCCTGTGAAAAAGTGTCTGGGCCGGGCGGTGGCTCACACCAGTGACTGACACTCTGGGAGGCCGAGGTGGGAGATTTGCTTGAGACTGGGAGTTCAAGACCAGCCTGGGCAACATAGTGAGACCCTGTTTCTTCAAAAAATAGGAAAATTAGCCAGGTATGGTAGCATGTGCCTATAGTCCCAACAGTTTGGGAGGTTAAGTGGGAGGATTGCCTGAGCCCAGGGGTGCAAGGTTGCAGTGAGCACCCATCACACCATCACATTCTGCCGTGAACCTGCAACATTGCCAGGAAGCCTGTGAGATTAGAAGGAAGGCTGAGTGCTTTCTGTGGCGGTCTCCTGAGGGGTCGCCCTTCCCTGTGTGTGTGCTCCTGGGAGCTGAGCCCCCACGGGACAGCGAGCGTGAGTGTGAATGTGTGTGTGTGTGTGTGCGCGCAGGCCTCTTACCTTGCACGGTATACCCCAGGGCATCTGCCAGCTGCTGGCCAGTGTTCCCTTCAGCTCCGAACTGCAAGATCTCCAGGGGCAAGGACACGCCAGCAGGAGAGATGACGAAGTTCGTCCCATTTCTGCCTGCTGCCACGTTCCGGTAGAGGCCAAGTGCAAACTTGGTTTTCAGCAGTGTGAGGCCTTCCCCGAGGTGGCCGTCTCCTCGGAGGAAGAAGGAGTGGAGAAGGAAGAGGGGGACCAGGAGAGGCGGCATGGAGGCTGGGAGGGACCCTGCAGTTCAGGGGGGACAGATGCAGGGGAGGTGGGATGACGGCAAGAACAGAGGGTCATACCCCCCAGAAGACCGAGATGTGCTCAGGGGCTTCCCCGCCCCCAGTCCCACCTGTGCAGGCTGCATGACCCTTTCCTACCGTGTCAACGCTTAAAATACTCACTGCGATCGTTCTGAGAGCCAAACTGTGGGCCAGAAGGCTGGTTCTGTCACAGCCTAGATGTGTGACTTCAGCAAGGGCCTGGTGGGATCAGAAGTAAGCCATTATGTTGGGGGGAAAATGTAAGAAATAATCCTACTCATTTTTCTTGGTATTTAGCTAGCTTATAGCTGTGCCTTGTCTATCAGGAATCATAACAATAATAAATAATTATCTACCATGTAAAAGGATTTTGTACATTATCCGTTAATCATTCCAACAATCTCACTCAGTAGCTATTATTATATTTCCCCTGGAGAGGTGATGATTGAGAGGCTGAGGGCTGCAACTCAAACCCGGGTCTTCTGCAAGTGGTGTAGGTGTTACTGAGAACACCTGTGTGCATTAAAACGCAACACGAGCCGAGTGTAGCAAGGGTATCAGAATTCTTGTGATGTGAACTATTCTCATAAAAAAAGGGACACAATCACAAAGGTAGATGTACCCTTCCAAGGAAGAGAGCATTAGCTAAAAAATATCACAGGAAGAGAAAGTCAAAACAAAACATGCGTGCAGCAGCCACGCCACACATCCAGCCAGTGGCAATTTTACTAAGTTGTCTAACTGTGGCATCATACCCGATGGATGGGAGAGGCCCAGTCCAAGGTCACTTCCTATAGAGGTTTGCAAGCAAGGCTACTGGGCTTGACTGTGCATATTTTTGGATAGAGGCTTAAGATAAGAAAGCAAAGTATCCTCTTTTTTCCAATCCCTCCTCCCCAGAGCCAAGCACAGGTGAGTGAGTGAGTGTGTTTGTGGGGGCAGGTCTCAGCGCAGGGCCATTTGTGAAAGCCTCGGGTCCCAGTGCTTGACAACTCCTATCCCCTCAGCAATCGAACCTTGACACCCTGGGCTCCCATGACCAAATCCCCGCCATGGCTCACCTCGGATGAGCCGCTGACTCCGAGCTCTCGCGTCAGCCTGTTGATGTCTCCTTGCTCGATCCTGCCCTTGTGTGCTCCCCTTTTAAAAACGTGGAGCAGAATCTGCTTTGAATCACAAGACAGCACAGAGAGGAAGCTGGTGATTGCCGTCTCTGCCGGCGATATCTCTGCCACTCGGTCCAAATTCCTGGAGCCGGGAGAAGCAGCCCAGCCCAGGGCAGCAAAGCCCAGATCCGGACCGCACAGGGTCCTGGGGAGGGAGCCAGCCACACCCGTCAAGCCTTCTTAGGCTTGTGACCTGGTTGTACCAGCAAGGAACCCCTCATCGGCCCTTTGTCTCATTGAGGAATTCCACTGATAACTCTGCTTACGGGGCTTTTGCTGGGTACCAGGTACCTCATGCTGCCCCCCCTCCTGTGAAGAAAACAATAAATCAGTCATTGGGCTTGACTTGAAACTTGGAGCAAACGAAATGCTTCAAAAGAAAGAGAAAGCAACGCAGGATACGGCATGTTTAGTTTGGAACAGCGTGACTTGCTTTATTTATTATTAATAAAAGTGAATGCACTAATTTATTTATATGTAATATGAGCACCACTAATAATCTTATTCTTCTCAGATGCAACCGTAATAAGCTCAGTGACTAATTTGAGATTAAGACCATGTTACTGTCCAGTAAATGCAGTTTTTGAAAGTGTGAGCAGGTTATCAAAGGTCACCCTGTGAACAGTTCAGAAGGACATACATTTCTCTTTAGGTATTAGGCCTCGTATTAAGTTCAAAATAGATAGTTGCTTATACAAGTGTGTTTTTAAAGATGAAAGAGAAGAAGACATTTGGAAATGGATATGGTTCTCTTGGCACCTGTCAGTGTTAATGTTTGAAAATTAAAGGACTGTTTTTTTTAGCTGACAGCTACCCTTTCAAGAGTTTTATTGCTAACACATAAGGCTGGGATAGCTTATAGGCCTTGGGATAGTTACAGTTCTGTAATTCTATAATTGTTTCACATGAAGTTGCCCCAAGAGAGGGGAATAAATGATTCCCTTATCCTCTAGTACCCAGAGAGGGCATAGCATCCATTCATTATCCATCTGTCCATCCCTCCCTTTATACATTCATCCAAAAAACATCTACTGACTGCTGCTGGGTTACAAGCCACTGTGATGGGCCCTAGGGTACGGCCGTGAACTTGCAAGCTGAGCCCAGCTCTTATGGGAATTAGAGTCTTTTCCACCAAGGACGTTCAGAAGAAAGTAACTCGTGAAGGTTGTCTTACAGCGGTGTGAGTTCCCTCTGGCTGGAATTATTTGAACAGAAGCTGATTCACTGTCTGTCAGCCATGGGGGCAGAGAGATGCTTGTTCAAGTGTACAACGCGTTTCCTAAATTATGGAAAGGGTCATGTGTGTGACTTCTATGAACATTCCTTTCTAACTAAATATACGCCATTCTAAATTGCTTCTCAAAAACATTCTCAAGGAAAAATGCTAAGGAGTCTTAGACTTAACATACAAGAAATATTTCCTACCTAGGTTGAACATTTCAAAGTGTGAATGAACGAAGGGTGAACTGCCACCGGTTTTTCCTCATGTGGTCAGCTGTGAGCCCGGGTCAGTCATTCTGGTCTCTGATCATTCAAGCAGAGATAGTCGTGTTTTTTCATGCCCTGCTGGGGTGGGTATCGGTAACACTGCTAAGGGTATGGGTAATACTGCTAATACTGTTCTTGGAGATATTTATTCATAGTTACAACAGCAAAAGCAGTGAACAGCGCTGAGCACTAGTGATGTCCCGGCTACTCTGTTAGACACTTTCCGTTCATGGCCTCAGTGAGTCCTCCACACAGTCCCGTGAGGAGTGTATTATTATTCCCATTTCGCAGGTGAGGAAGCTAAGGGTGGAGGGCTTAAAATCTCGCCTAAGCTTCCACCAGGCAGAGCTGGGGTTTGAACTTTGGGCCTCTTTGACTCCACGGCTCATACTCTTTGTTAAAATCTTGGTGGTGTCAGTCAGGAGCTGAGGTATCGGGACTCTTGGAAACCCTCTTGGCTGTGGGATTCTGAGGCCCTCGGCAGCCAGCCCAGACTCTGTTGGCTCACAACACGTGTCCACTCTGCTCCCACATGTCAGAGACGCACGCTGTGGCAAGTAACCTGTAGACAGATAGCCGGAAGGGGCAGCACCTTTTAAATTCTTGATTTTTAATTTTTCAGTAGTGGATTTCTTAGCGGCATAAACAGATCACTCAGACCCAGAGGTCTACCAAACCAATGTGACGGGTGGAAACACTGCGATTCGGTAAGAACATAATTAATGCACAGGCATCTCCGTGTTGTGCAGAGTCCCCATTCCGAGCTCTGCCCCTGAGGGGTTGCTGTGGGAGGAGGGTGTCCCCACTGACAGAGACATGGTCGCCGCTGAAGGGAGTCCCAGGAGAGAGCCGGAACGCAAGGCAGCCGGGCACCTGGTGCCACACAGGTAAACGGCAAGTCCTTCATGGGAAATGGCATGGGTGGGCCTGCCCCGTCCTTCCAGAAAGTCGGTTAGACAGAGCCCCCGCTGGCCTTCCTGCAGCCGCAGCTGACAGCTACAGCATGGCCCTCTAGACCTTGGCCGGTGCTGGTGCACGGAAGCACGGCAAGCCCTGGGCCGCCCCACCTGTGTGCGGACAGTGCACACAGCCTGGCTGAGAGTAACTGCTTCGTAACAACCGCGTTCCTTGCAAAGGTCGCTGAGCCTGCACGAAATACCTATGTCTCCCTGTGAAGATGCGACAAGGCGGTCTCCACAGAGCATGGCACGACATCTGAGACGCAGGCAAGGCTGAAAACCTCAGCTTCTTGGGACTGTGTCCCCACCCTCACCTTGGGAGAGGACCACTGACGTCCCTTTTATGCTCACATAGGAAGGGGCCTTAGGAATCACTCTATGCCTGGCTGGAATGTCAATCTACGCTAGTTTATTCTAAAGCAGCAGTTCTCAGTCAGAGGGTCACAGAGGGTCCTTTGTAACAATGAAAATACATCCTGCATATCAGATCTTTATATTATGATTCATAACAGTAGCAAAATTACAGTTATGAAGTAGCAACGAAAATAATTTTATGGTTGGGGGTCACCACAACGTGAGGCACTGGATTAAAGAGTCGTGGCATTAGGAAGGTTGAGAACCACTGTTCTAAAGTATTTTTTAGATGACTTGCAAATGTCCACTTGGTTTACAATAAAAAATACAGTTAACTGTAACTCATACTGAAACAAAATGTACCTCTGATAACGATTATTTTTCTGTTTGGGGCAGTTTTAAAGTTTTTCTTTTGTCACAAAAACAGGAATATACCTATACACAGGCTCAAAATAGAATATCTTTTTAAACAAAAAGGCAATGATTTTTTTTTTTTTTTTACTAAATCATAGCTGTATACACTAATGCAATCATGGGGTACAATGTGCTGGCCTTATATACAATCTGAAATATTTTCATCAAACTGGTTAACATAGCCTTCACTTCACTTTCTTAGTTATTGTGTTAAGACATTTATACTCTACACTGAGTAAATTTCATCAGTACCCTTCTAAGATGCACCGTAGGTGTGATCCCACCAATTACCCTCTCTCCACCCATCCTCCCCTGTCCCCTCCCCTCCCCGTACTCTCCTCTTTCCCCTTCTGCTTGGGCTATAGTTGGGTTATAGCTTTCATATGAAAAATTGGTTTCATAGTAGGGCTGAGTATATTGGATACTTTTTCTTCCATCCTTGAGATACTTTGCTAAGAATATGTTCCAGCTCCATCCATGTAAACATGAAAGAGGTAAAATCTCCAAAAGAAAGAATTCTTTAGAGAAAATAACTTGAGTCTTAACATACTAAAAGGACCTACTTACACATGGCAGGTC
>CAUYRH010016507.1:0-38463 GCA_963574655.1 Perodicticus potto | reverse complement strand
CAGCTTGTATATGAAACCAGCACATTGTACCCCTTGATTGCACTATTGTACACAGTTATGATTTAATAATAAAGACAATAATAAATAAATAATAAATAAATATAAGCAATAAATTTAAAGAAAAAATATGTGAAAATAATTTCTTGGAAAACTTCCATAATCACACTTTAGAACCCTTAGTTATTTTACAAAATGTCATCTGGTTGCAATTCAAGGAAATGGGTCTTTCGGTGGCACTTTGAATTTCTCCATGACAGTCATTTACTCCCTTTAATTGGCTCCAGAAACGCCTTCCACTTCTAAGGCAGAAACAAGCTGGCATCCTTAAATCAAGTGTCAAAGACAGGCACATGCCTGCGCACAGAAGATCAGAAGGTAGTAAGAGGGCCTGGTGCCTGTCATTTCTCTCAGCCCAAACTCTGTCCTACCACCCTTCTAGGCCACAAAGTCCTGACCTTTGCTTTAGGCCCAACATCAACTATTGCTGGGTCTTCAGAAACCCGAGTCCTCCTCAACTCCTGGCTGCTTGCTACTACTCCTCCAGCTGTCTTGGTGACACTTCACATGAGATCACAGTTACAGTATACCAAGCACATGCGTGTACTTGTAAACTCCCTTTGATGTGGGTGTAATTCTCATTGTATAGAGATTAAAAATCAGTGTTCACTGGCTCAGCGCCTGTAGCTCAGCAGCAAGGGTAACAGCCACATACACTGGAGCTGGCGGGTTCGAACCCAGGCCAGCCCTGCCAAACAACAATGACAGTTACAACAAAGACAAAAAAATAGCAGGGGTGTTGTGTTAGGCAGC
The DNA here is from genome assembly GCA_963574655.1 of Perodicticus potto. Classification (NCBI taxonomy): domain Eukaryota; kingdom Metazoa; phylum Chordata; class Mammalia; order Primates; family Lorisidae; genus Perodicticus; species Perodicticus potto. The sequence goes on along the minus strand of CAUYRH010016507.1, from coordinate 37,653 downwards.
TGTAGTCTCAGCCACTTGAGAGGCTGAGGCAAGAGAATCGCTAAAGCCCAAGAGTTTGAGGTTGCTGTGAGCTGTGACGCCACAGGACTCTACCGAGGGCAACATAGTGAGACTCTGTCTCAAAAAAAAATTGGTGTTCAGAGAGGTTAATGAATTGCCTAGCATTACACAGGGAAGCAATGAGTCAGGTCTTCTACCTGGGTTCTAGGTTCTCTCTGGGACCTGCTCACCTCCGCCTGGCCCTGGGCACTGCTCTCAGCCTCGCCCATCTCTTCTAATCTTGCCTTGTCGTCTCAGCTTCCTCCCGAACTCTTACACGTGGCATAACTTTTTTCACGATACATTTTCTCTGCAGTAAATAGGGCTGTTTTTGTAGTGAGGTTTTATTTTGTTTGGGTTTCTTTTTTTAAGAATTAAGGTATGTGGATGTGGAAAAAAAGGAATAATGAAAGAGAGAGACAGCTGTCTCACCAGCACCATTAATAATGCTCCTTGTCCTCACAGAGAGAAAGAAAAAGTTTGAAAACGGCAGTCAATAAATAATGCCTACAGTTCAGGGGGACACGGTGATAAAAGAACAAGAGACTGCTAGATTTTTAAAGAAAATAATTAAAATGAAGGGCACTTGCTACGGCACCTTTGGGAAAGTACAGGAAAATAGTATCTTATAATTTATTTGCAATATATTTAAGCTGCTTAAGTTCATGACTTATTAAATAAGGTTGGGAATTCAGCCAACTCCCATAGACATAAACAACCAAAATTCTCTGTTTAGCTTATGATAGATAAATCAAAGCTAGTAATTAATCTGTTATAATTTTCCCTTTTGTTGAACTCCTCAGAAGCCCACAGTTTGCCTTAAGTTGATGCTCTTCAGAAAAAAAAAAAAAAAACAACCTGATAACAAGCTTCTATACTTAAGGATTAAGCCACCACCAAAAAACTAGACTTAAATGTGGGTCTTTACTCATGGTATCTCAAGATTAGAATAATAAGACTCTGTGAGTGTGGATGAGAGAGAGAGAGAGAGTGTGTGTGTGTGTATGTGTGTAAAAGCATTTCTGAAATTCAAAGGTATTAAAGATCTAAACCGTACAGTTTGGGGTGGTGGGTTCTGGAACAAATGGATCAAAAACTAATTGAGTTCAAACATTCATCAGATTAGAAAAAAGCGTTCTCTGCAATGATTTTTTATACAGTAAAAGATTCTAGCAAAACTCTGTATTATTATAGAAGGTAATAATTATAAATCTTCCCAAATGCACGCTATTTTGTAGTTTACAAAGTATATGGCATGGAGTGGAATGAGTTACTAGATCCAAAGATTAAGCTTCTACTGCCAGTATTGCTAGAGTTACTAAGACTGCGTAACCTTCGGCAGTGACTTCATCTCTCTGAGATTCACTTTCACGTCTCTGAGTGGGAAGGACACAACCTGCTACAGAGGACTGTGGTGATGAAAATCTGTGACCAGGGAGGTGACACAGTGGCAGAGTGACTCGCAGCACATGGCTCCCTCTTTCTTCCCAATCCATTTTAAGACCTAAGCAAAATCAGTGAAACTTAAAATGTTTGAACATAAGTGGATTCCAGAATAAGAAAAATAATTTGAACATGCATATTTGAAAGACAATAGTATAAGGGTGGCGCCTGTGGCTCAAGGAGTAGGGCGCCAGCCCCATATACCAGAGGTGAAAGGTTCAAACCCAACCCCAGCCAAAAACTACAATAAAAAAAAAAGAAAGATAATAGTATTAAATTATTCCAATTTTGAAAAGAATAGTAATTTGAAATTTCCTAAGTCATTTCCTGCTTCCTTGCGCATGCCTGTACTTCCACATTTTTGCAACTGCTTTGGGTTATGGATTTTAGTTTAATGTAAATATTTGTTTTTGTCTGATACAATCTTATTTCTTTGAGGAGATTTTCTCCCATAAAATTGTCGCTTATTATGCAATCATCACTGGCAATTTATTTCTTTTCAGAATTTCTTCATCTTTACAAAGCCACACAAGCATGGTTGACATTTCTTATTCAAAACACATCAATAATGTTGGAAGCCAGAGAACACTTATCTTTATCTTTGTCAGCTTATTTTTGTACTTGGAATATTAATGGGGAGTTTATCAGATATTCAAACAATAATGGAACAATATTTACCAAAGTCATTATGCTCAGGAAAAATAGAAAATTATCCAAGATACTTATAAAGGAAAAATTAACATTTTTAGATAATCTTATTTAAGTCTTCAATCCCTAGTGAAAAGAAAAAAATTAATGTGTGGCCAGTATTGAAGAAAATATACTAAATCCAAACACAACATAATTTTTAATGCACAAGGATAAGACAGTGAAGGTTATGCCAGCTCCTTATTCCATAGTTAAGAAAAATTCTGGTTTCAAATATTATCTCTCTCCCTAACAAGGTAAATTATAATTCACATTAAATGTCATCTGATGTAAAGAACTTGCCTAAAATAAATTGTCTCTTTTTCTAACTATGCTGAATTAGTGACTCATATCTTCCCTATTTGGAAGATAAAATATCATATTTGGGTTGAAAATAACTTCTGATAGGCTACATGGGGACATAAAAGACAAATTAAAGAAGGGTGTAGTGAAAAAAGAAAAAAGCCTGTAGCCACTCTTTATGTAGTTAGGTTGATAAGAACATAGGTTAGGTTGGTTGGTTTTGGGTAATTACAGTAAGAATTAAACAGAGCCCAGAAAGACTAACGCCCAAGTCAAAAAAACATAAGTATGCCCCAATTAAAGGTTGTAATATAGCTGAAGAAATTCCGTATGAAACAGAAATATAAAAGAGCTAAAAAAATCATAAAGACTCTTAAAAACATTAGCAGTGCCTAAAAGAAAAAAATAGAAAATTTAACCATGAGGCTTTCAGGTAACAAAATTGTTTCCATGTGGGTCTATGTGGAGAAAAAGCAAATTCTGGCCATGCTGATAGGACTCTAGTTCTTATCACAGAGATACTGGCAAAGTAATAGATTGGCAGTCTGATTGTACACATTAGTTTTAAGAGTTTTGGATTTTTTTCTTGTTAAACAAAGCTGAACCTACCTTTGGAACTGACCGAATTAGAATTTTAAGGCTGTCCAGCTGAGGACCAGTCCCTGGCCACTGCAGATCCTCCAAGGTAACGCCACTGTTCTTTTCTTGGGAGCCAGAAACTGTTCACCTGTGGGCCTGTGCCGTTCCACGTTCTCTATCAGGATGATGCCAAGAGGACAGGATAAGATAGAGTCCTTCATGGGTGGATTAGCAGTTTTCAAAAATCACAATTTATTTCTGATCTCTTTCCAAAATACAATGTTTAGATTAGATTAGATTGCATGCCTTTCCAGAACATTTTATTTTTTGACATATTATAATTTGTCATTTTTTCTATGGGATCTTTATGTGTGTGCTTTGTTTTTATAATGTGCCAAGGGCCTTATGGAATTTAACATAAGAGTTATTGAGATAGTCTAGCAGCTTCTGTAGGGATGAAATGGGGTCACTTAGGGAAAGATATGTCACCTTCTCCTGAGCAGATAAGGAGAACACCATCTGGTTCTAAAACCCTTTTACTGTCAATGTGTCTCTTTTAAAGATATTATGCTACGGCAAAAACCTAGATCATCTTGAGTGGGTACAATTTCAGAATCATTTACTGCTCCTTAACATCTGTAGATCAATTGGCTTTCCAAACCCAAATTACATAAGTAGACTGATAAGCAATTAAATGAAATTAGTCATTGACAACAGGAGCTAGGCAGAGGAGAAAAAACAGGGAGAGAAAGATACCCAGATTCATCTACTAAGAAAAGAGGCGCAGAAAAGGAAATGAGCATGAGCAGGTTAATTTCACTCCCTTCTGAGAGACTTTGCTTGAGGAAGTTGATTTTCAAATTTTCTTGAAGATAGGCTGCTCAAAAACTCAGGCCTGAGCTCAAACCTACCAAACCACAGTGTGTCCAGGGAAAAATACTTGGCAACCGGCAATCTGTGCCCCAAGTTTCTCATCAGATGAGTTGGAGATACGCGGTTTTAAAAGAGTGTTAAGTTGTTATCTAAGAAAGTGCCTCTTTGTACTTGTGATATTCTAAGCCCTGAGGGTGGTGAACCTCTTTCCTACTAAGATAGTCTAGTTGCTGGTGTCAGACTAGGAATTCTGACTCAGATGTGAAGAACAGAAACACAGAGGATTCAGTTTGAGTAAATATCTTAAGCAAATGTGGTGATAATAAGAAGTCCAGAAAGGTAAAGCTTATTACCAGTTGCAATTAATTTAAATAAACAACAACAAAGCATGCCGATACCTACACTGTAAAGCCATGGGTGCAAATTCCAACACTTTCGGCCACATTTTTATCACCTATACAAAAGAAGTGAAGATATCTAATGTATAGGTGGTTATCATCAGAACTGATATAAGTAAAACAATATGTTTGAAAATTCTACAGAAAATAAATAAAAGGGATTATTACTGCTAGTAAAGAGTGTAAAGGCAAGTGCTGGTATCAGAAGAGTTGAACAAAGTGTGTCCTTACAGGCAGTGGGGAAACACTGCAATGGAACTGTGGAATGGAAGAATCGTAGGATGTGGGTAAATGACAGTGGGTAACATAGGTCCCTCCATTGGCCCAAACAATTCATCTGATACCATCATCTCTAAGTATAGAAACACTAAAATGTGATTCAAGTTACTTGAAGAAGAATTGTGTATTTCGGGGGTTATCAAGACAAGATTCAGACATATTTTTAAAAATGTTGGTACTTACTTCCTGGCAACGGAAAGTGTGATGGAAGCTTTGTATAACACAAGTTATTAGTACTGAAAGCAAAGTCAGAACAGGAAAAGCAGCTATAAACTATTCCAGGCCTGGAAAAATTGAGCCTACAAATAAGAATAAAATCCCAGGGCAGCTCCTGTGGCTCAAAGGAATAGGGCGCCGGCCCCACATGCTGGAGGTGGCAGGATCAAACCCAACCCTGGCCAAAAAAAAGAGTAAATTCCCAGCTGTAAATAGTGGAAAGATGCAGGAAGCTAAATAGGTTTTTATGCAGAGGGCTGCTAAACCAAACTAAAAGGACAATACTCTTGCAATCACCAAATGGTGTCCAAGAGAGACATCTGCTGCCAGCAGAAGATCCTAGATCCATCCAAAGGTTTAAAACACACATGGCTTTAGTTGCCAGGCAAATGAGAAAACGTATACAGTAGCTGTGTATAAGACAATAAGAAATTTAACTATTGTTTAGAATTAGGATGTAATGGCTAAGATGCAGTCAAAGTCAGATTTTTTAAAACCTACTAACAAGCAAAACTGGTCTCTGGACTAAATTAAATTCCAAGCAACCAGGTTCTTACCACCACCTACGCCATGAATGACTCAGGGGAAAAGGCACATCATGTGATATATTCATTAGTATTAAAGGTTATTTTTCTAAACTTCAGATTTCAGACGTAAGGAGGATTCAGTTAGCAACTACTAACTCAGGAATCTTAGGAGGCCTTCCCATGTAAATGTAATACGCATGGAAATGGGGAAGAACAAGTCACTTGAATCAAAGAACTTTGATAATCTCGCCCTCCAGAAAGCATCCAAAATGCTGATTTAAGGTCTATAATAATGATAACAACAATTGCACCATCAATAATAATAACCAAACAAAGTACTCAAGCAAAATGTCGTTAAGTAATATAAAGATAACAATTACATTCACACATAGTATAAATCTACAACTCCCTCCCATCCATGTACCAAACAGGCCCACCTCTGCTTAGCTTCAGATGAGATCAGGTGCGATCAGGGTGCTATGGCTGCAGACATAGTTCTTTTTTTTTTTTTTTTTTTGAGACAGAGCCTCAAGCTGTCACCCTGGACAGAGCGCCATGGCATCACAGCTCACAGCAACCTCCAATTCCTGGGCTCTAGCGAGTCTCTTGCCTCTGCCTCCCAAGTAGCTGGGACTACAGGCACCGGCCACAACGCCCGGCCATTTTTTGGTTGCAGCCGTCATTGTTGTTTGGCCAACCCAGGCTGGATTCAAACCCACCAGCTTAGGTGTACGTGGCTTGCACCTTAGCTCGTTGAGCCACAGGCGCCGAGCCTGCAGACATATTTCTAACTTTTTTAATTTAAGTATACCCATGTATAGGTCTCTTAAGAACTTAATTATATCCTAGACATTAAGAGCTTAAACCCTCCCAACTGAAAAAATCTAACTGTCCCACTGTTGCATACTGATATTCAAGATCTTGAGTACAAATTCTCACCTTCTTGGAGACTTTCAAACATCTGCATTCATGTTACATTGAAAAGAATTGCTCCACCTATTGAAAAATAATGGGAATAGAGTGCCCTCTAGAGTTTTATTTGTATTTTTAATGCCAAATTAGGAGAGAAATCTTGATCATTTCTGGCTACACTCATTGAAATTTAGAAATATGCTAAATTTGACTATCGCTGCTACAAAAAAAAAAAATGTATGTCTCTACAAAATTTAGCATAATCTTTTCCCCCCAAGAGAAAAATCTTTAAATATTACCTATATACCTAGTTAGAACAATAAAAATATCCCTAAAGATTTTTATTTAAAATGCACTAATTTTACTCTATTCTTTTCTACAGCCTACAAACTTATTAAAAATAATTCTAATATCAGTATGACTATTTCATCTTTAATGTGCCCTTTTATATATGATGCCTTCATTACACTCCCTAAATTCCCAAAAGAAGAAACAATGTTTATTAAATTAATAGTTGAAGCTTCTGGCTAAAATTCATACAATGCATGAGGGTAATTAATAAGTGCTTTTGCAAAAACATAAATCAGTATGTACTGACTAAAATAAAAGAGTAACTAGAAATTTCTTTGCCTTGTTTAAGACACAGAGACAAACACAAGTTGTGATGATAGACATAGTAGGAACATGTGAAGCTGGAAGCTGCAACCTTAAAATCAGAAACTAGAACTCAAAGTCTAAAAGGATGAGTAGTTACTTCTGCAGTTTAACATGAGATAGGCTTTGCTTTCACATCCAACCACGCACTATTATCAATAAAGTCAAAGTTCCAACATCTTTAGCTCTAAAGAATGGAAAAATATTGACATCTGAGCTTACTACCTAATATTTTAATGCACCAAATGTAAAAATTTATAGAACAGCTTTATAAACCCCAAATAACTATGCATTTCAGGTATTATTTCTGTCTTCCCCTTAAAGCTGAGAAGGTTAGAAAGTTTAGCTAAATGAGACCATTCTTGAATAAAAACATGAAACATTCTCCTGCTATTATCGCTGGCTATTCTTCAAGCTTCTTTGCCAATACCTTCTTCTCACATGTACATGACCTGTTCCTCAAATACAAACGTTTTAAATATTTTTGAAGACTCTTCTCCATGACTTAATTTCAGTCTCAAATTTAGACAGTAAAATTAGAAATTTTCCCTAGGGAATCTCCTTCATTCCCAGGTCTTTAGATATCTTCTACACCCTGGAAACACTTTAATTTACCTCTCCAAATCTACTCAAGAGCCACATTCCAACTGCCTCACTGCCTGTTTGACACATCTACAGCATCAGAGGAGCCCTCAGGCTGATATCAAAGACATTCAAGGAAGGTTTGAGGCAAGATGCTGTCAGTGCAAAATAAGTCAAAACATGCATGGAACTGTCCTCCCCAGCCACAGCTGAACAAGGTACAACTAAGAGGATGTGAGGTGGGTACCAGAGACATCTTGTTCCAGTCCATCCCTCCTGCCACTCAGACTCACTGAGTGTTCAAGGTGGTGGCCAGATCATAAATTATATTCATATTTCACTTTTCTATTGCCCTTTTTATATTTCTCTCTCCCTTTTGTCTACCAGGGTGCTCAGTCCCTCCTTACCTGACCCACATTGCTTGATAGGACCCAGACCTTCCACCTGAGAGTCTGAGCTCTTAATTGCTTTGTTCGTGTCATGCTACAGTCACTGCAATTACTTGTTCATCACTGTCATCAACATGGAACCATGAGTGCATCTCCTGAGCCCCAGTGGGTAAGCGAGAAATTCATTTCCCCCATGAATATAGTAACTCCTTTCCTTGGCTTTTGGTCTGCTGGCATGAGGAGCTTTAATAACCCAGGAGTCACTTTTAACTCTTTTGAAGTAGTCACAACTTCAGGTTCAGTTGAACACTCACCTTGTAGACACTAAGTGTGAATATTTTCCTAAAATAGCAGCACTTACTTGTTAAGGAGGGAAAATGCGAATCCACAGGTCGACCTCAGGGAATGCTGGATAGAGGGGCTAATTCTGTTTCCATGTCTTGTTTCACGGATCTGTGTACTTTAACCATAGGCAACACCTCATGATATGCTATAATACCAGTGATTGGAGGCAACCCTGGAGGTGTTGGCTAACCCATTACATAATTTTAATCATCTAGTTGTTTCCAGATGATGTAGTATGTAGTAAGATCACATGACCATGCACTCATTTGTACACCTCTTTATGAAATGAGTCTCTGATCAGATATGATGTCATGTAGTATTACATTTGTAAACCATGCATCTGTCTGTGCTGGAATGGTGTTATTACAGCAGCACTATTTTGAGGGAAGGAAATTCATCTAGAGAAGATATCAGCTCAAGTAAGGAAGAATTACTATCATCTTCAGGATAGAGAGGGGTTGATGTAATCAATGTGCAGCCAGGCGACTGATCTCCTTGAGGGATGAAAACACATCAGGAACTTATCATTGATCTCTGTTTCTAATAGGCCCATCGTTCAGCAATAGCAGTAGCCAGGATGAGTGGGACTTCATGCCGCTTAGCTTAGGCACATTCCCCATCTTAACCACCATTATAACTCTCTTTATGAACTCATGGGCAAACACAGAAGCTACTAACATCTCCCAGATCTTTCTTCTGCATCAGATCCATTCTAATGGACAAGAACTTGAGATAAGAGGAGCCACACACTCCAATAGGTCCCATGCTTCATTCTCAGACCTTCTTGTCCCCAGTTTTCTAATCTTGCCCATTCCAGTCCTCTGACCAAGACAAGCCATTCACCACCCCAAGGAAGGTATATCCTTACACCAGCCCACTTCTCCTTCATACAAATTGAGCAATCATGTCTACTGCTCATGCCTCTGCTCACTGGAAACTTTCCCCTTCCCAACTCTCCTTCAGAGACTCCCCTAAGTCAGGCTATATTGAGGTAGCAATTTCTATTTGGTTCTAGGTATAAAGTCAACCAATCTGTGAAGTACTCCCGTAGTGGTGAGGTGAACAGAAGCAGATGACACAGAATCTAGAATACCTGTTGACATGATTTAGTGTGCCCTCTTGGACCTGCTTGAATCTGATCCAAAATGTGCCATAGTTATTTTACAGTGAATTTTCACTATACTCATCCAGACATTACAACTTAATAGTTTAATACCTTGCAGGTTGTGCTGGGCAGCTGGTAAGTAGATGCTGGGTATCTAGTAGTGCTCAGCCCCGCCCCCAGAAACTGCTACTGATATTTCCCTGCTATGGAAAACGAGGTTTTTCTCAGCAACCCTAGGAGTCTGTGCTGAAACTTTCCTCTTGGGGCATCCAGATAAAATGTAGAGTCCTCATCCACCTTTTGCACAATTGGAGCTACCTGAGAGACAGGTCAGCTTATACTATAGCCTTTACCTGCTGCAGAGCTCTCTCTTGCTATAAGCTCCACTCAAAACTGGCAGTCATTGAAATCATCCCATAAATGGTTCAAAGCCTTATTTTTAGGTACAATGTCTACTGTCTTAAAAATCAAAAGGGGCCCAGCGGCATCTGTCGTAGGGCGCTGGCCACATACACCAAGGTTGGCGGGTTCAAACCCAGCCTGGGCCTGCTAAACCACAATGGCAACTGCAACAACAACAACAAAATAGCTGGGTGTTATGGTGGGCGCCTGTAGTCTCAGCTACCTGGGGGGCTGAGGCAAGAGAATTGCTTAAGCCCAAGAGTTGGAAGTTGCTGTGAGCTGTGATGCCACGGCACTCTACCCAGGGCCACAGCTTGAGAGTCTATCTGAAAAAGAAAATCAAAAGGGGCCCATTTCTTACTTACAGTGGGTGGAAGGTGCAATAAATTTCCCTTTACCATGGAGAAAATATCCTGGCAAGTCTAAGGTCATTGAACCCCTAAAAATTTTAACAATAAATATGCCTCCTGAAACTTTATAGGGGCCTGATACAAATGTGTCTTTATGGGGCAACAAGGGTACTTTCTTCCTCCTGCATATCAGATCCAGTTAGCACAGTGGCATCAATGCAGGGTACCGGTGTAATGGTCTATGAAATGTTACGAGAATCAAAGTCCCTGCAGACTACACTTTTAGAGGACAGGAGTGTTAATAATACCCTGAGGCAAGACAGTGAATGTGTACTACTCTCCATCTCACATAAAAGTAAATTGATTCTGAAACTCTTGATTGATGGACGTTGTAAACGATGCATTTCTTAGATCAATACCAAATCACAGAGAGTATAATGACTGATTTTATGGCTATAAAATATCTGGCACCACTGCAACTGTGCCCACAACTTTGTGAAGTTTGTAATAGTCCACTGATCTGCCCAAATCCACATGGTTGTTGCATAGGTCAAAAAGGTGAATTGATGGGAAATGTGTGAGAAACAACCCTGTACCCTTTAAGTCTTTGAGAGTGGCAATAACCTCTGCAATTTCTCTCAGGTTATACTTATATTTTTTCTTGGTGTGGTGAGTTGGACTCACAAAAAGACATATTTAGGCCACTTAGCATCTACTTCCAAAGTGTCTCTCTAACTAGGGATCATGACAATATTCCTGGTCCCCTATTTTAAGGGCCAGCTCAGATCATTTATCCAAAACCCCTTGAAAGATCTTTACCTAGTGTATAATCTGATCCATGGCTTTAAGTCCCTTTGAAAAACAAATGGAAAAATATTTATGGCATATACTTGAAGGAGACTCTTAGGGTCCTTCCTCAAGTGGACCCAGCATTCCCTTTAACCAATGGGCTCTGGACCTGTGAACTTGATAACCAGCTCAGATCTGAAATCTTTTTTTTTTTTTTAACAGCATCTCACCTGGGTAGAGTGCTGTGGCATCATCAGAGCTCACAGCAACCTCAAGCTCTTAGACTCAAGCAATCCTCCTTCCTCAGCCTCCAGGATAGCTGGGATTATAGGCATGCACTACCATGCCCAGCTAGTTTTTCTATTTTTAGTAGAGATGGGGGTCTCACTCTTGCTCAGGCTAGTCCCAAACTCCTGAGCTGAAGCAAGGCACCACATTGGCCTTCCAGAATCCTAGGATTACAGGCATGAGCCACTGTGATTGATCCTGAAATCTGTTTTTTATTTATTGTCTATTGTCCTGACATCATAAATTATAGAATCCTATCATTTCCATTTTCTCTAATGAGAGACGATATCTGGGGAGAATGTGTTCTGACTTTTTAAAAAAGCCTTCTCACAGAGGCCCAAGGACACACCTACAAGGTTCTCCCCATGGTAACTCAGCTCTTAAGAATTTGCAATACTTAGCTTCTTGTATCCTTGAGACTAATGCTTGCTACTTGCTTCTGGTTCTGTAAACCCTGCCCATGATTTGATACCTCCAATGAGAGGTAATATGATAACTCCTCATCTGTCAACTTGTGAGTCCAATAAAAGGACAGGGACAGAGCTGATCAAGCAGCTCAGCCATTTTGGATTCTAGTTGGCCAGTTCCACCAGCTGAAAAAAAAAAACCCTTCCTCTTTATCACCAGGTGGTTCTTTCTCTTTGCTTTCTCTCTACTTGGCCTAGATTCCTGAAACACTATGAAACCACAGATGGCAATCTCCAACTGTCAGCTGTAGCCTATAGAGGACAGCCACTACAGACTTTTTAAAAGGTGCCACTATCTAAGCCAGGCACAGTGGCTCATGCCTGGCTCATGCTGGCTCATGCCTAGCACTCTGGGAGGCTGAAGGGGGTGGATTGCTTGAGTTCATGAATTTGAGACCATCCTGAGCAAGAGTGAAAACTCATCTCTAAAACATGGGCATTGTGACGGGCGCCTGTAGTCCCAGCTACTTGGGTGCTGAGGCAAGAGAAATGCTTGAGCCCCAGGAGTTTGAGGTTGCTGTGAGCTATGACACCATGGCACTCGACTAAGTGCAACAAAGTGAGACTCTGTCTCAAAACAAAACAGAAAGGATTCCGTTGTCTGCCTCAAAAGTACATCCCTTGTGCACATATGAAAGAAAATCTCCAATTCAAGAAGGGAGGCACAGAGGGGATTTGGTAGTTCCCACCTAACAGGAACAATGCTTGGGTATATAGCACACTTCTTGGGCAAAGCTAACAACTACAAGTAGGACTTTGGCTTCCAAATGCAAACAGTGTAACCTAATCATATGTACCCTTATATTAATCTGAAAAAAGAAAGTATATTCCTTACTGCTTTAGTGAATGAAATGCCACCAGGACTTTCCCAGGCAATGGAGGCAGGGTTGAGTTTTCCAGTCTTACATAATAAATTCATTCTATTCATAAATTACCCACTTCCCTGTGCTCACACTCTATTCCTCAAATTCTCAAAGTTCTAGTTTCTCCACCTACCTTCACAGAGCCCTCCCTGCAGGGTAACATAACGGGCTCCCAGTGTCCTCAGTGGGACTTTTAATCTTGAGTCAAGGGAATGTGAATCCAAATCAATAAACTAGTTACTTTGCACTGAGCCCCGGGCCAATGCTCTCAAGACCTACTTCCACACCTGCTCCCCCAGTTCCTGCTGCTACATCTTATCCAGATCCTGAGATTCTTTGGAAATTAAACTACTTCCCCCAGGCTCTCCTTTTTTACCTACGCTCAGATTTGACTTTTGCTTCTAGCCTCTAGGCAATGATATAAGGAAGGAGCGTCTCCTTCAGGGAGGAGATGCATCATTTTGCAAGGCATTTGCTTATGTTGAGGTCTTTCATATGGGGTTTTCTTTTTTAATCTCTGGGCAAGGAGAGGCCACACTTCGATCACTTCTGCTAGCACAGGGGAATAGACGATTCAAAATTCCTTGGCACATACACCAAATATCTTCATTCCAGTTCTCAAATCATCATGATCAGGCCCCTGACTCTAACTTAGAAAACCTATCAAGGCTGCTTATTTCTTCGTCTTTGCATTTTTGACCCCCTCACGATTAAATTCTAGTCCCAGTCTGTTCTCTGGCCACAGGAGGTAAGAATCACTTCGACCATTGCTGTGATGGCCTACTGGCTTTCCCAGTGTCTTCAGTTGATAATCAGCAGATCTGAGCCTGTGCTGCTGCTTGTCAAACCTTCCAAAGCAGTTAAAGTCCAATGAGGAGTCCTTTCTATTTCTTCCACATCATTCATTTACTAGAGCTAATCAGTATTTCACCTTCTACTCACTACAAGCCCAACCAACCACAGGCAAGATGCTTACCATTATAATACATCACTCCAGGAGTTATAATCATTCCACTTACCACAGTTGGGGATCAGAAAACAATACCCCAAAATATAGGGGTATTGTGTCTATTACCTTCTTTGCCAGGATCCAAGCCCCCATTCTTTCTATAACCTTAAGGTGGTTTATAAGCTTCTTTCTTCTGCATCCTATTAGGGTGTCGGTTGGGTCTTTGTTATGAAGGCTTCTATATATGTGTGTTAAATAAATTTGTTATAACTTTTCTCCTATCAATCTACCTCATGTCAGTGACTTTTAGCAAAACTTCAGAGGACCAAGAGGACAATAAAAACACATTAATTTTCTTCTAAAAGATTGCTGAGAGACATGAAGTACAGATCCAGAAATGAAGTAAAGATCTAAAAATGACAGGAAGGAAAACATTACAATCAAAATCTCTGGAGGTAGGCCAGGCGTGGCGGCTCACACCTGTAATCCTAGCACTCTAGGAGGCCAAGGTGGGTAGATTGCTTGAGCTCACCAGTTTGAGACCAGCCTTCACAAAAGCAAGACCCTATCTCTACTGAAAATAGAAAAACTGAGGCAAGAAGGTTGCTTGACCCCACAAGTTGGAGGTTGCTGTGAGCTCTGATGCCATGGCACTCTACCCAGGACAACAGTTTAAGACTCTGTCTCAAAAAAAGAAAAAAAAAAGTTCTCTGGAAATAGAAATGGTTTGATACTATCTTAGCTTTCTCAAACAGCTGAGGCTTACCTAGAGTGCACATTCTATGATAATTTCACTTTGAAATTATTTTAATGGGATTGGCACAAGAAAACCATCATTTTCCATACTAGATGGAGCTGGTCTCAGGGATAGAATTTGATGACAAAGTGAGTCAGACTCTTCTCTGTGCCCTATGATGAGACTAAATTCTGCAGAAAATGAAAATGAACATTTGAAAATGTCCTTTTACTTTGTCTTCAATGAGTAGCTACACCTAAAACAAGAAAAGCCTGTGCACAGAAATTCAAATAATCTTTAATACAAATTAGGCATACCAAATATACATTAGTCCATTTATTCCCAAATTAAATATTTTCATGCTATTTAAACACTTTCCTATAGGTCGAAAATGTGTGTTGGTATTATCCCACTTAATTTTGTAAGTATTTATACAACATGTCCTGAAAAATACATACCAAAATACCTTAGTAACATTGCTAGCCTTAAAATAGTGTGATTGCAGTTATCATTTTCTTCTTACTTTTATCTATGTTTTATAAATTATTCACCAAAAAGATATATTCTATGCAGAATAATAATTACATTACTTTAAAATTTTAAACCAAATTTAGAACTTCAAACAGCTGCTTTAGCCTAGTAATATGTCAGGCTATTCTATTGTCCTGTATCAACTATTCCAATTTAGTTTTACATTTAACACCGTCACAAATACAAATCTCCAGTGAAGACAGTGTCAGTCTTTAAAAAAAAAAAAAGCATATATAGTAGAACCTCTGTAAGTTGACCATCCCCTGTTAACAAACTGGTCAACACATGGAGGTGGTCAACATCAAGAATGAGGCCTACTGTACTGATACGTACATTGGTACCAGGTCTGGTCTGTGAAAATTAGGCCAACTTAGGGAGCTTGTCAACTATGGAGGTTCTACTCCAAAAGCAGTATTTTTCAGACCACAGCAAAACCCTGAAGTCAGCAGGATTTACTTTATACCGCCTTCTTACCTCTCTTCTATACTCCTTTTACTATCCCACGCCCATCTTTATCAATAGGTAGCTAATGTTCTTAAGCTATACGATGTCTGTGACATCAGACAGAAAAACAAAAACAGCTCTGATAAATTTATATTCCCAGGGGCATAATATAATATTTCTTCTCGGAATATTCACTTTGTAAAAATAAATATGAATAATGAAAAATAGCGAAACTCCAGGCATCAGTAGATGTAACTTTTGCTTATAATGTGCCTGAAATGGACCACTTGAGCAGCCCCAGAGGGCCAACACCATTTCTAAGTGTAGCTGACCCTTTGTAAATGGATATCATCAGTAATAATGTGGCACAGTGGCTTCTTTATCAGAGACCATTAACTGTGTGACTTTATAAACTTTATTTAAGTCTTCTGAGTCTGAGTTTTACTATCTGTAAAATGGGGGTGGTATCTCCCCTGCAAAGCTGTTGGAAGAACAGTAATGAGATAATGTTTGCATTGCATAGTACCCACATGTAAGGAGCTTCTCAGTGAAGAAAAAAGTTTTCTTTCTGACTTTCCTCTTGTGTTAGTTTCCTAGGGATGCTATGACAAAGTACACCAACTAGGTGGCTTAAAACAACAAAATTTATTCTTTCAAATTTTTGGAGCCTAGAGGTCCAAAGTTGAGGTGTCAGCAAACATTCTGGAAAATGAAGAAGAATCTGTCCCATGCTCTATCCTAGATTCTGGTGATTACTGGCAATCCTTGGCACTCTCCCTCGAAACTGTTATCACTCCAATCTGTGTCTTTACCATTACTTGGCTTTTTTTTCTTGGTTATATCTGTGTCTTCATACAGCTTTCTAAAAATGACACCAGTCATTAGATTAAGAGCCTACCCTAATCCAGTATAACCTCACCTTAACTTGATGCTATCTACAAAGAAGCTATTTCCAAATGGGATCATATTCACAGGTTCCATAGCTTTAGACTTCAACATATCTTTTGGCGGGACACAATTCAACCCACAACACCTCCTGATTCCATAATAACATAAGTGTCTTCCATAACATAACTGAGGGACTAGCCTGAAGGAATGGTACTCTATCAAAACAAGCCTAACAAGAAAATGATACAAGCAGTCCAATAAGCAGTGATTTTTGTTATTTTGTGGTGAACACAGCAAATATATGTACAAAGAGTGGCATGTTCTCTCAGCCATTCAACGTTGTATCAGTTAAAGGACAATATTCTTTTAAAAATGGAGTGCCCCCAAATTTTCTCTGATATGCATACAAATGCATTTCACTGAAATTTTCCACTCATTCTTCAATTCTGCTGTATTTTCAAACATGAGCAACTTTTTTTCCCCATTTTTCAAAAAGACTAACCTTCTCCAAGTTCTCACGAAAACCACCAAACTACTGACAGGCACTGGAATACAGGACTAGAAGAAACACTCACTTCTTACTAAATATTTTGTTGACCTATTTGAATTTATAATGTATTTATGTTACCTATTTGACTAGCTACCAGTTTATACTGTTTTTCCTCATATTTGTAAGCTCCAACAACTTAACAAGAGCCTCTTGCATAGAAGAATGCCCTCATAAATCTCCAAACCTCATGAATATTTTCATTCTGGATATTTTTGTCATTCTTTTGTTAGAAAAATTTGCCTCTAGACAATGAAATGTGGCTAAGAAACAGTGCAATGTGAAGGGCTGTGAAACTCTCAAATAAATCTGTTAACTGGCATGTTCTTCATTTGTTCCCTGTTATAAATAAAATGATATACAGCCTCATAAAAACACAAGGAGAACATAAAGCAGATAAGAAACATATGCCAAATTATAAATGACAGAGCATAATAGAAAATAAAACCAATTCAAAAAGAACTGCACATAAATCTACAAGAATAAGGACAGATTCATCCTTTGAAACCAGTTAAGAGTTGTAGAAAATATTACACCCTCAATTCTATATAGCTCTATCTCTATTATTTTATACAAATATGAAATATATTTACAAACTCTACTCATACGGTGGTAGTGAAGTGGCTGTATGAAAGAACTCTATACTTAAAATTAAAAGTCTTGGGTTGAATTTCCAGTTTTACTCATTTCTACCTGTACAATTAGAGAAGCGGCTCTCAACCTGTGAGTCGCGACCCACAGGAACTGTATTAAAGGGCCACAGCATTAGGAAGGTTGAGAACCACTGAATTAGAGAACCCCAAACACAGGACTCCATGTCCTTGCCTATAATGTTGCTGCAAAGCATGATGAAATATATATGTGGCATGATGCCTGTAAAATGTAAAATGCTACTGAAAAGGCCATTTCTCCTAAACATAAAACAAAATACCATGAAAATGGTTTTTCTGTCACTTTAGAATTCTCTAATGCTCTCATAATTTTTTTATACTAAATCTTACTTACAATCCAGAAATGAAAATTAAAATGGTATGACAAAAAATTATGCTTTCCTAACTTTTTAAACACTCTAACATATTCAAATTGGAAAAGAATAAAATTTTTCCAGGATTTATTGCTGACTAATAACAAGACAGTAGTAAAACTTTAATCACTAAATATATCATAGGCATAGCTCTGTTTGTGTGTGGTGCACATATGTGTGTCCGTGTGGCTCTGAATATAGCTGAAACACAGCAGCTTAAAACCAGTGAAACCCAGAAGCTGTTGAATTAACATCTATAAATTATCCAACTATTGAGAGCACATGAAAAAGAGGGGCTCCAGGCTTACCTGAGAAATGAGGCCAACACTGAACTCAATTTGAGGTGTATGCTAATATTTGGAAAAGAGAAAGATTCACTGATACCTTCATAAGATGATGTCATCATACAAGAAAGAAAATGTTTCTCAGAGAGTAGAAGGAAAGTGATGCTCTATACATATTAATACTTGTGATAGTCAGAATCCTAAAATGACTCCCATCCTTGTATAATCCTTTCCCCCTTAAGTGTAGGCAGAACTTGTAAATGTGATGAGATTTCACTCCAGTGATTATGTTACATTATATGGCAAAAGGGATTTTTGAAGATACAATCAACTACCCAAATCAATTAACTTTGAGTAAATGAAAAGGAAGTTTGCCCTCTTCTGACCTCCTTAGATGATCCCTTCAATGTAAGAATTTTCTCTAGTTGGCTTAGGAGAAAGAAAGCAAACTCTATAGCCATATTGTGAACTGTCTTCAGAGAGGGGAAGCCTCTAAATGGTGCCCAGCCAACAGCTTGCAAGAACCTAAGTACTGAAGCTGCAAGGAATTAACTTCTTCCAACAAGCTGAATAAGCTTAGAAGAGAACCCCAAACCCAGGTGAGAACCACAGCACAGCTGGCTTCATGATTGCAGCACTATAAGACTTGAACAGAGAATCAGCTAGCCTGTACCCAGAATTCTGAACTGTGGAAACTATAAGAAATTAACAATGTCTTAAACTGCTCAATTTGTGATAAAGTTATAAAGTAATAGAAAACTAACATGGTATCAGAACTGTAGAATTGACTTTCCAAATACATAGTATTGGCTTATGAAGATGGTAGGCCAAAAAACATAACTTCAGAATGACATGTTTAACACTTGAATGTTTATGCCTAGTAAGTTGGCATTAACAGATGCTTAAAAGCAGCAATTTTGTCATAAATCAATACTTTTCATTCATAGAGTAATTCTATCCTGTTTATCACAAAGATTTAAAAAGATTCTTAAATATTCAAGTTGACATCTCCTCTGGATAATTTAAGATGTTATACCAGATTACAAGCTTTATTCATTTTGCATTTAGGCATATAATTTTCTGAGAATTTTATGATGGGCAGGAATGCTCTTATTGAATATTGATTCATACACCAGAAAGAATAATGAAATTAAATATGCACCTGCAGTGTACCAGATATTAGATTAGGTGCTGGCATCAAAGACATATTCCTAACCATTGATTATAAGCAAAGACTATGTTTAATGGTGAATTGGTAGAAACATTGCCATTGAAATCAGACCCAAAAATACTCCCTATCCTATACTATTTGACATAGTATTAGAGGTTTCCTTGGCCATGAAAAAAGCCAAGAAGAAATAAAAATATGGAAGTACTGAAAATGAAGGAAACAAAATTGACATTATCAGATAATATGACTGTCTATATAAAAGTCCTACAGAAAACTATAGACAAATTATTATAATTGATTGAATATGATGTACTAATACATTTCAAAAAAGCTGGAACATTTTGAGTGAAAACCAAGTACAGACTAGGAAAGCTTATCTGTAACTGTTTTAGGTATCAAAGGATTAGTATCTCAAATATATAAAGAAAAGTTGATAAGAACAAGAAAAACATCTGAATAAAATAATGGGCAAAAAATTTGAAAAACAAAGTATTTGACTTCACTAGTGAGAAAAACACTAATGAATGGTACGACAAAATTCTTTATACATCCATTAAATGAATAAAATTTAAAAATCAGACAAAGATAGTAAGTAATGGTAAACTAGTATGCTATTTGATACAAGTCCTTTGGAGAATAATCTGACAATGTTTGATAAAGTTGAAGAGTCACAGATTCTACAACTCAGCAGTTCTACTATTACAGGAATTTTTGCATATATGCCCAAGGAGTCATACATAACCATTACTTGTAAGAGTAAAAAATTCAAATACAATCCAAATGTCCAGCAATGATAGACTAAATTGTGGCAAATTCATACTTTGGTTTGTTGGGGGGTTTTTTGTTTTGTTTTTTTTTTTTTGAGACAGAGCCTCAAGCTGTCATCCTGGATAGAGTGCTGTGGCATCACAGCTCACAGCAACCTCCAATTCCTGGGCTTAAGCAAGTCTCTTGCCTCCGCCTCCCAAGTAGCTGGGACTACAGGCGCCTGCCACAATGCCCGGCCATTTTTTCTTTTTTTTTTTGGTTGCAGCCGTCATTGTTGTTTGGTGGGCCCAGGCTGGATTCGAACCCAGCAGCTCAGGTGTATGTGCCTGGTGCCTTAGTCACTTGAGCCACAGGTGCTGAGCCGGCAAATTCATACTTTGTAAAAATCACATGGCCATCCCCTGAGTACTACAGAACCACATGTATTAAAATGGGAAAAACTCACCATCTTCACGAGGAAGATGGCAGCCGAGTAGCACTTCTGTGCAGCTGGGCGCAGTGAGCTTGGGGAGAGAGGACTCCAGGCATCTCTGGCCAGTGGGTGGCCACCCAGAGGCTTCCCTTTGGTGATACGGGAGGTCAGTGAAAGACTTCTGGACCCCACAAGGAGGACAGATGCGGTGGAAAACTGGAAAGTGGTGGGTGCGTTTGTTCGGTCAGAGGCAAGATTGCAAGCAGGAAAAGCCTTACCTGGGGGGCTGTTTGGGGTTTTTTGGACTTGGGCACTTGATTGAACTGCCTTGGGAGATTTTGGGCCAGTGTCCGGATGACTTTGGGTGTTGTCTGGGGCCCCAGACGGAGCCGCTGAGCCAGAAAGGAGCTAATATCATTCAGCTGTGGGCTGCCCCTGCGTGTTGCAATGCCAGGATCAGCCAGAAGACCTTGGGTGAGTAACCTAGTGACTGAGTTGCCCAAAGTGGGGATTTAGATGCTGGGCAAGTGCAGAGATGCAAGTGTTTGGCAGACTGACAGCCGTGGCCCTCAGGGACATACAGGGAGACTGGATTTGGCTGACTGGATAAGCAGGCAGCCATGCCAGGAGAGATCCCAGGGATAAGCGCTTTCCCTGGAAAGCTTCTGCTTGGCCAAGGTTTATGGCTTGGAGTATCTTTTGAGTGGGCTAAGGAGATACTTGGGCTCCCATCCCTGCAGGGTCTGAGTAATCAGCAGAGGCTTCGAGTCCCCATCTCATACAGCTGTATCAACATTGTGATTAACATCTCATACCTCAGAAGATCACCTGTTGCCCAGCCAATACTTAGCAAGATATATATACTGTTTGGTTTCTTGGTTGTAGGGTATTTATTTTTGTTTTTTGTTTTTTAATTTCAACATTTTTCCTTGGCATTTTTTTCTTTTTTCTTTTTTTTTTTTTAACCATTCTAGTTTAAATACAACCTTCCATTTTTGCCTTCTTCAATAATTAGAATTTCATTTTTGCTAGTGCTTTTGACCCTATTATTTTCCCCCCTAATTTTATCCCATAAGGGTTTTTGCTTGTTTGTTTCAGTTTGAGTTCCTAGTCTTTCCTCTCTACCTGGTGGAGGTGGGGTATTGTGTCTGAGCTGGCTGGCAAAGAGCTGTTGTCCTCAAGGAAATCACCCAATCCAGCACCCCCAGAGGTTGGAGGTCTTTAAGGTTGGGCCCTAGTATCCTACTACACACCTATATTTCTTCTGTTTCTCTCTTTCAGTGCTTCTCTTCTTTTTGTCAATATTTCCTTTTACTCACCCCCTCTTCTTTCTCTCTCTCTCTCTCTCTTTTTTTTTTTTCTCCCTTCTTTAAATCTTTTTTCCCTTCTTGCTCTTCAATCTTTTCATCCCTCTGGTCTTGCACCAGAAGGATTCATTATAACTCTAGGCCAGTGCTACAGTAACTTAAAGAGCAAGAAGAAGGGAAACAAAAATTTGAGTAAGGAAACAGATTCAAGAAAGCACTCATGAGGAAGAATCAGCAGAAAAATCCTGGCAACATGAAATCCCAGGCCACAGTAACCCCTTCTAGGGATTGTGAGATAGCTACCACAGAAGATTACTCCTATAAAAAAATGTTAGAAATGACAGGAGGGGAATTTAAAATACAGATAATGAAAACAATAAAGGAAATTGCTGAGAAAGTGGATAATAACCAAAAGGAAATTCAAAAACAATCAAATAAGAGATGAATGATACGAAGAATATAAAAATAATATAGCAGAGCTGAAGGAACTGAAGCAGTCATTTAGGTAACTTAAGGATGAAATAGAAAGTATGAAAGAAATACATCATACAGAAGAAAGAATCTCAGAGGTAGAGGATAAGGCTCTTGAGACAACTCGGATAGTTAAAGAGGCCAAAAGAAGAGAGAGAAAGCAGAACATTCACTGACAGAATTATGGGACTTTATGAAGCATTCAAACATAAGAGTTATAGGTATCCCTGAAGGGGAAGAAGAATGCCCGAGAGGAATGGAAGCCATTCTAGAGAATATTATAAATGAACATTTTCCAAATACCACCAAAGATTCTGACATACTCCTTTCAAAGGAATATCAGTCCCCTGGTCGCCTCGACTCAAATAGAATTTCTCCAAGGCACATTGTGATGAATTTATCTAAAGTCAAGACAAAAGAAAAGATCCTGCAAGCTGCCGGGAGTAAGCACCAACTGACCTACAGGGGCAAACCTATCAGAGTGACCACAGACTTCTCTAATGAAACTTTTCAAGCCAGAAGACAATGGTCACCTATCTTTAAACTACTTAAACAGAACAATTTCCTGCCCAGAATTCTATACCCCACCAAGCTCAGCTTTAAAATTGATGGAGAAATCAAATCTTTTATTGATATGCAAACATTGAGGAAATTTGTCACAACAAGACTAGTTTTACAGGAAATATTTCTACCTGTCCTACATACTGACCATCACAATGGACCTTCAGCAAAGTAAACACCCAGAAAATATAGGACAGAACCTAGTTTCCCCAATGATGAAAAAGACAAAACTAACCAATGGACCTTCGCAAAATAAGATGAATAGAATGCTACCACACTTATCAATTATCTCAATGAATGTCAATGGCTTGAATTCCCCACTGAAGAGGCATAGATTGGCTGATTAAATTAAAAAACACAAGCCATCTATTTTCCTTTCTGCAGGAAATACACCTCATGTCAAAAGACAAATTAAAACTCAGAGTTAAGGGTTGGAAGTCAATTTTTTCAGGCAAACAGAACTCAGAAGAAAAGAATGAGAATTTTATCAAACTTTCAAAGAAGAGCTTATTCCTATATTACAGAAATTATTCCAAAAAATTGAGGAGGAAGGAATCTTCCTCAATATGTTCTATGAAGCAAATATCACCTTGATACCAAAACCAGGTAAAGACCCAACTAAAAAGGAAAATTTCAGACCAATTTCTCTAACGAATATTGATGCAAAGATTCTCAACAAAATCTTGGCCCATACATTACAGCTTATCCTCAAAAAAGTCATATATCATGATCAAGTAGGTTTCATCCCAGGGATGCAGGGTTGGTTTAACATTCAAAAGTCTCTAAATGTTATTCGCCATATCAATAGAAGTAAAACCAAGGACTATATGATCTGCTCAATAGATGCAGAAAAAGCATTCAATAAAATTCAGCATCCTTTTCTAATTAGAACACTGAGAAGTATAGGTATAGGTGGCACATTTCTTAAACTGATTGAGGCTATCTATAATAAATCCACAGCTAATATTTCACTGCATAGAGTAAAACTAAAAGCTTTTCCTCTTAGAACTGGAACCAGACAAGGGTGTCCTCTGTCACCATTGCTATTCAACATAGTGCTGAAAGTTCTAGTCAATACAATTAGATAAGAAAAGAAAATAAAGGGCATCCAGATGGGTGCAAAGGAGGTCAAACTCTTCCTTTTTGCTATTGATATGACCTTATACTTAGAGAACCCCAAAGACTCAACTATAAGACTCTTGGAAGTGATCAAAAAATACAGTAATGTCTCAGGATGTAAAATCAACGTACATAAGTCAGTTGCCTTTGTATATGCCAATAACAGTCAAGATGAGAGGTTAATTAAGAACACAACTCCCTTCATCATAGCCCCAAAGAAAATGAAATACTTAGGAATATACCTAACAAAAGAAGTGAAAGACCTCTTTAAAGAAAATTATGAAACCCTAAGAAAGGAAATAGCAGAGGACTTTACCAAATGGAAGAACATACCATGCTCATGGCTGGGAAGAATCAACATTGTTAAAATGTCTATACTTCCCAGAGCAATTTACTGATTTAACACCATCCCTATTAAAATACCAATATCCTACTTTCACAACCTGGAAAAAATGATTCTGTGCTTTGTATAGAACCAGAAAAAAACCCATATGGCTAAGATAGTTCTTAGTAATAAAAACAAAGCTGAGGGTATCACCATACCAGATTTTAGGCTGTATTAAAAGGCCATAGTGGTCAATACAGCATGGTACTGGCACAAAAATAGACACATAGACACTTGGAATTGTATAGAAAACCTGGAAATGAAACCAACAACTTATAGCTATCTAATCTTTGATAAACCAAACAACAGCATTCACTGGGGAAAGACTCCCTATTCAATAAATGGTGCTGGGAGGATTGGATATCCATATATAAAAGACTGAAACTGGATGCGCACCTTTCTCCACTCACAAAAATTGATTCAAGATGGATAAAAGACTTCAATTTAAGGCACAACACATTAAAAATCCTCAAAGAAAGATTTGGAAAAACACCAGAAGATATTGGCCTGGGTAAAGACTTTATGAGGAAGACTGCCATGGCAATAGCAACAACTGCAACAATAAACAAATGGGACTTAATTAAACTGAAAAGCTTCTGTACAGCTAAGGAGAAAACAACCAAAGAGACAACCTACCCAATGGGAAAGAATATTTGTGCATTTTGAAGCTGACAAAGTTTAATAACCAGGATCTATACAGAACTTCAATTAATCTACAAGAAAAAATCCAACAATCCCATACGTCAATGGGGAAGACAGATGAATAGAATCTTCTCTAAAGATGACAGACAAATGGCCAGTAAACACTTGAAATAATGCTCATCATCCCTAAGTATTAGAGAAATGCAAATTCAAACCACCCTGAGATATCATCTAACTCCAGCGAGAATGGCCTTTATCACAAAATCTCAAAATTGCAGATGCTGGTGCAGATGTGGGGAAACAGGGACACGTCTACACTGCTCGTGGGACTGCAAACTAATACAACCTTTTTGGAAGGAAGTATGGAGAAAGCTCAAAGAACTCAACCTTGACCTCCCGTTTGATCCCACAATTCATTCCTGGGTTGAAGGACATTTAGGCTGTTTCTACATTTTAGTAAATTGGGCTGTGATAAACAGCCTAGTACAAGTGTCTTTATAATAAAAGTTTTTTTTTCTTTGGATAGATGCCCAGTCAATGCTGTAGAAACAGCCTAAATGTCCTTCAACCCAGGAATAAATTGGTAAGCTATGGTATATGTATACCATGGAATATTGCTCAGCCATCGAAAACAATGAAGACTTTGCAGCATTTGTACTAACTTGGATGGAAGTGGAACACATTATTCTTAGTGAAACATCACAGGAATGATGCATGAATCCTATGTATTCAACTGATTTGAGGACAAATAATGACAATGACACAGTGGGGCAAGGGGGAAGGAGAGAGGAGACAGAGAGAGAAGGAGGGAGGGGGTGAGGGAAAGAAAACCAAAAAAGAAAGGAAAGTAAACAGTGAGTAATTCTCACTTAAATTGGATCCCATTTTGACGAAAGAACATTACTTAAACATTAATTTTTGATTCAACTTGTCAATATGTTGTTCAGGATACTGCATCCTCATTTATAACTGAAATATGTTTGTAATTTCCCTTTATAACAATATATTTTCTCCAATCTCAATATCAAGGTATATCCAGATCAAATAGAATTATTTTGAAATATTTCTTCATTTTCTATTGTCTATAAGATTTGGCATGATCTGTTTTTTGAAACTCTCTTTTACTTTTATTTATATAATATTAGTTGTCTATTGTTTGAGACTTTGGAAAAAAAAATAAGAAGTTAACTGATGACTTCATACTGAGCCTCAGAGTCAAGGCATTCTATAATAGGCATACTCTTATTTGACAATGTGAATATTACTTTCTTGGAATTATTATTATTAATATTGCTTAATATTTTGATGCAGTAATCATCTGTTTTCTTTTCTGAATGTATTTATCTTCATTCATTCCTTATGTGGTTTTTGTTTCTAGTCCTTATCTTAAACATTGTTATTGTTATTAAATTTTAAGCCTTTTAAATTCTGTAAAGACAAAAAGTGGAAACCTAATTAACACATGTATATGTAAAAATAAAAATATAAAATAAATAAAATGAAATAAAGTGGGAAAAACTCTTGGGAGAAGGACACAATTATAAGAGGGACTTTATATAACAAATGTAATTAGTGTAGCCTAATTCTTTGTACCCTCAATGAATCCCAAACAATAAAAAAAAGAAAGAAATTGAGGGTACCCAAATCAGAAGGGAGGAGGTCAAACTATCACTTTTTCTGATGATATGATTTTATATCTAGAAAACCCCAACAATTTCACCAAGAGACTCCTAGAATAAATAAATTTAGTAAGGTTTCATGTTACAAAATCAATGTACACAAATCACTAACATTCATATACCCAAATGACAGTCAAGTTGAGAGTCAATTCAAAGACTCACTATCATTCACAATAGCTACAAAGAAAATAAAATACATAGGAATAGCCTTAACTAAGGAGGTTAAAGAGATATACAAAGAAAACTACAAAACACTAAGGAAATAAATTGTAGATAACACAAACAAATGGAAAAATATATCATACTCATGGATTGGTAAAATCAACACTGTTAAAATGTCCATACTACACAAAGTGATGTATAGATTCACTGCAATCCCCACCATAATACTAATGTCATATTTCACAGGTCTAGAAAAAATAATTCTATGCTTTGTTTGAAACCAGAAAAAAATCCCAAAAAGCCAAACAATCATAAGCAAAAAGAGAAAAATTTGGAAGCATCACATTCCAAACTATACTACAAGGCTATAATAACTAAAACAGTAGGGTATTGTCACAAAAATAGAGACATAGACCAATGGAACAGAAGAAAAAAACTCAAATATAAAACCATCTACATACATCCAACTCATCTTTGACAAAGCAGACAACAATATACATTGGGGAAAAGATACCCCAATGTTTAATGGATGGAACTGAAACATATTCTTTTTACTAAAGTATTTCAAGAATGGGGAAAAAGCATACAATGTACTCAATACTATTATGAAACCAATATATAATCACCTACATCTTCCTACAAATCATAAAACACAACATAATCCAAAAAGGAGGAGGGAAGAGGAAGGAGAGGAGAGGAGAGTGGAGGGGAGAGGGGAAGGGATTTGGTGGTACCTTACCTATTATGTACAATGCAATGGTACATTTCAAAACTATTAAGAGTATAAATGTCTTACCACAACAAATAAGTAAGTGAGGTGATGGTTATGTTAATCAGTTTGATGTAAGCAAGCATTCCACATCATACATCAGCACATTGTACCCCATAAATGTACACAGTTATGATTTAATAAAAAAAAAAAACAAGGAGGAGGAGGAGGAGGGGGAGGGGGAGAGGGAGAGGGAGAAGGAGAAGAAGAAGAAGAAGAAGAGCCCAATGGCAATCATGGCAACAACAAAAATAAATGAATGGGACTTGATTAAATAAAAAAGCTTCTGCATAGCCAAGGAAATAATCAACAGAGCAAATGGACATCTTGCAGACTGGAAGAAAAAAAATTCTCAAGCTATACATTCAATAAAGGGCTAAAAACAAGAATCTACAAAGAACTCAAGCCAATCAGCAAGAAAAAGTTCCCATTAAAAACTAGAGCAAAGACATAAACAAAAGATTTTCAAAAGATAATGTCCAATAAACATGCTCACTGTCACATCATCAGGAAATGCAAATTAAAACCATAATGAAATATCATCTTACCTCTGCCAGAAAGGCTTTTAATAAAAGTTCCAAAGGCAGTAGATGCTGGCATGGATGCAGAGAAGAAGGAACACTTATGTGTTGTTGGTAGAACTACAAATCAGTACAACCTTCAATGAAAACAGTATGGAAATACCTCAGAAAACTAAAAGTACACCTACCATTTGATCCATCAATCCAATTACTGAGTATTTACCCAAAGGAAAATAAATCGTTTTATCAAAAACATATGTTCACTCAAATGTTTATTGCAGCACAATTCACAATTGTAAAGAACAAAACATCATATATGCATACTGTGGAATACTACTAAGCCATAAGAAGGATGACTTAATGCCTTTTGCAACAATTTGGATGAAACTGGTGATCATTATCCTGAGTGAAGTATCTAAAGATTGGAAAAACAAACACCACATGTATGGGCTATTAAACTGAAACTAGTCAATAAACAGGCAAATGCCTAGAGGGGAGTAAAACTCAATAGAAATCAAACAGAAGGGAGGACAGTTGGGATGAAATCTACCTTATGGGTACACTGAACACTATCTGGGTGATGGGCACACTTATAACCATGACTCAAGCATTTTTGCAGTGATCTATATAACAAAAAATATTTGTACCACTATAATACTTTGGAATTTTTAAAAAATCCATTTCTCAGGCAGTGCCTGTGGCTCAGTGAGTAGGGCACCGGCCCCATATACCGAGGGTGGCAGGTTCAAACCCAGCCCTGGCCAAACTGCAACAAAAAAAATGGCCAGGGATTGTGGCGGGCACTTGTAGTGCCAGCTGCTCAGAAGGCTGAGGCAAGAGAATTGCGTAAGCCCAAGAGCTGGAGGTTGCTGTGAGCTGTGATGCCAAAGTACTCTACTAAGGGTGACAAAGTGAGACTCTGTCTCTAAAAAAAATCCATTTCTCTTTGCTAGGTGACTAAGTCAAGTTTTCAGCCATTAGACCTGCAGCTTTTCCTATTTCATATATTAAATACCATTTTATAATAGTAGGATGTTCCTCTTTTATGTCTGGTGATAATATAGTCAAATAGTCACTGCCAGAAATTCCTTAAGGTCAAAACAGCTGATTGCCTTTACAGTAATCAGAACCTATTGGCCTTCCTTGTCTTTAGCAATTAAGTATTGTGACTTGGCGCTTGCTCTTACAAGGTCCCATCACTCCCATTGAAATCTATCACTAGTGGTATTCCCCTCAATTACATGTAATCTACTGATGCACATGTAATCTACTGAGCACCCCCACAGTGCTCTTCAGTGGTGTGGATATGCCCCTTCTCTATTTGTTTATTGAAGTATTTGCTGGGTCTTCTCAGAGAAAACAGTTGAGGGTGTGGATACACAGAACCCGTGTAACAAATCTACCCCATCATTCCTGTTCCACAGGCTTTGGAGTCATAAATCTTTAGATCCCTCCTTTGTACTTCAGAAATCAACAAATGTTTTCTATAAACGACCAGATTGTGTACATTTTAGGTTTTATCAGCCAAGAGACAAAATTGAAAAGATTCTGTGACAGGGAGGATTATAATTGCTATATCTGGAAAAGACAGAACACTGTATCAAAGGAAATGACACAATAATGTCAACGTTCAATTTGCAAAACTGTATTCTGTAACCCAAAATGAGGGATTTTATAAATTCCAAAATCTCTTTGTTCCATATAAAAAGCACAATCTTGGGGTTTGGCAATTGGTGAGGGTTTTTTGTTTTTTTTTTAGAAACCATAATGTAAAGAGGATATAAAATATAAAGGAAGTCCCACCTGAGGTAAAGCAAAATTTAGAATCTGCTAAAAGACTGGGGGTGGGATGGGAGAGGTGTTGAAGGATACGTATGACACTTCCCAACTCCTGGTCTTCAGCCAAGGGAAAGAGATGCCCAAATGATTGCGGAGATCAAAATAATTTGGGTGGCTACTCCCTCCCCTTCTTAGTGTGGTATGGCTGAGAGCAGTGACTAGCTAAGAATTGCCTGAGGAATCGCTCTGATTCACCACAACAACCAACTATGTTCCCAAGTGGTAAGAGCCATAGGAATTGTAGAGTTACTGAGAAGGATGCTGGACCACTGGAGAGCTCGAGTCAAGACAGAGGCAGTAGCAGGCACCTCATGAATGGTAACAAATAGGAGGAACGCTGGGTTTAAGCAGAGAACACTTACATATTAGTCAGAAATGAAGGGACTATAAACATCTTTGTAGGACTAGACCAGACCAATCAACTTCTCTTCAGTGGAGACTGTTACAAAAAACAGGGCAATACTCAGCCTATTACAAAGGCCACCATGAGTAAATGTAAACCACACACACCCCTAGAAACTCTCTGGAAGTGGAGGAGAGAGAAGGGAAGCTTTCAGTAAAGAAGAGAAACCACTTTTCATGAAGTTTAAGCTTTGAATTAATAATTTATCCCCACCCCAAAGAATTTATTCTAGACCAAGGACACTAAATAACATTCAATAAGGCAAGATTAAGTGTACTGGCTCTCCACCATCCTAGACCCACTATTTACTTGACTCCAAATAAAGAACACGTCTCAAAATGAATGAACATTACTTGTTTGACCCATTTTGTTTGTAAGTTTTAACTCTTAATACAATGGCCCAGTGGGATCAAGTGTTGCTAGGCCATGGATTGAAGTGATAAGAATTATTTTAAGAAAGTATAAAACTGTTCTCACAGCATAAAACTTTTTGTGAGATTTTTTTTAACCCATGTCTTCATTTTACAAATATTCCCATCAGTCAAGTAGACTTAGTTGGAATTTTTCTATAGTTTCAATATACAAAAAAAAAAAGTTTTGCTTTCTACTTTCAATCTCTTCTCTGACTTCACCTTATGTGAGATTTGTACCTTTCTTTAAAACAATCACCCCCTTTGCTAGACTATTTTTCCTCCCTAGT
The DNA here is from genome assembly GCA_963574655.1 of Perodicticus potto. NCBI lineage: Eukaryota > Metazoa > Chordata > Mammalia > Primates > Lorisidae > Perodicticus > Perodicticus potto. The sequence continues at coordinate 6,851 of CAUYRH010016507.1, read as the reverse complement.
AAGCATATTATTTATTTCTTGGTTAATGATTTTGAATGTCTCTCCCCACAGCCACATTTTCTTCATTATCACTTTTGTCTCTTATCCCTTATACTTAAAATTCTCTTCCCTGACATATACAATGTGGTCCTTTATAGAAAAAATCTGTTGATTCCTGAAGTACAAATTCTGATCCATCTTTTATACCGTGATGAAATAAATCTTCTTAAAAGTTCCATCTCACAAGTAACTCTTCTGTTCACAGAAAAATTTCCAAGGTCCTCTTCATTCCTTCCCACCTAAACTATTTAACTAACATTGCAAGGAATAGTATTTCGCAGTCCTGGTTTGCAAATCAAAGTTTCTTAGAAAGTTTGAAAACATCAAATCAAGATGCCTAAGTTCTAAAACAAGGCAGGTAAGTCAGAATCTCTCAGACTGGAACCCAGCTATCACTGTATTTTAAGAGCTCTACGAGTATTTCTAAGGTGCAGCCAAGGTTGAGAATCATTGATCTAGAACCAGATCAAGTCAAATTTGGGATCAATTGTCCTAGGCCTGGGGCAATAGTGCGTCCCAGTCACCTGGAGGAGCCTGTTAATATTCCTGTACTTTAGGCCTTTTGAATTTAACTCTCCAGTGAAACTTGCTAAAACTTATTTCTAACAAGCTCTCTAGGCACTTTTATTTAGCCAGAATGGTCCAGTTTGGGGACCAGCATTTGGCAACCAATAACCTAGCAACGTTTCTCAGTCTTTAATGTGCATCTGAATCACCTGAGAAATCTTGTTCAAGTGCAGGTTTTAGTCTAATAGGTAGGTTTATGGTAAAACGTGAGATTCATTATTTCTAAAGAATAGTGAATAAATAAATTGCACTTTTGAGTAGCCAACACTCAAACTATACAAAATGTATTTTCCCAAGAGATAAATTTCCTCACTCTTCCCATCATTGGCAGCTTTGTTCCCATGGTTGTGACTTTGCAAAATGCCCATCTCCTTTGGCAGTGACCACACACTCTACAATCACCTCTTTATAACAGCTCTACTTTGACCTCTGCTTGCTAAAACCTCTCCTCTCCATTGCAACATTTAGTGTCCAAATTGATCAAATGTTTCATGTTTACTAGCTTACTTACCAATTCAGTATTCAAACATTTTGTGTTTTTATTGGATCCTTAACTAGTCTTCAGAGACTAAGGATATAAAAAGTATCTTTTTAAAGCATTGGCTGGTGAATTTATTAATAGTTATTATAAAACCATTGTCGCAATTATTACATATTGATAAAATATACCCTAAAAACTATCAATTTGTTAATGATTTTATATAAACATTTAATTCTACAAAACAGCATATATGTGAGTAGAAATATAGTGCAGGCAGACATTCCAGGGGACTCTGCAGGGATGGCCCCTGGTTCCTTGCCCCACCCCCGCTTCTGCCCCCCAGCCCCTTCTTCATTCTGGAAACACACACCCTAAAATCTTTTTTTTTTTTTTAAGGCAGAGTCTTACTTTGTCACCTTTGGAAGAGTACCTTAATAAAACCTCTTGAGAATTCTAATCAGGGCGGCACCTATCTGCCTTAGTACAGGCAGATAATCAATCTTTCCATGTTTAAATCTGCACATTGATTTCCCGGAGGCACCTCTGTACCTAGGTGGCTGGGAAAGTCCCCTCTTGGGAAATTCTCAGACCACCGACTTGAGACTCCTCCCTGTGGTGCAACACATATATGCACTTTAAAATAGCATTACATGAGTGCAAGAGATATGAATTTAGATTGTCAATAAATAACTCAGAAACATTTAGTTAATATACACACAAAAGATTCTCGTATAAAAGAGAGTCAGTCATTAAACAGCTATCAACAAAAAAATAGCAAAAACGGGATTTATAAAGAACAGAAACAGAGTAAGAATCAAACACTCAGACTGAGAGCAGCGTGTTTCAACTTTTCAGGTAAACGGACTGGCTCAAAGCCACCAAAAAGACCAGTAAGGGCAGTCTGCCCTGGAGCAGGTGGACTGGCTATCAGTAAAAACTATTTTAGTACTTACTGCCTCTGTATGAAATCTGCCAAAATCCTTCTGTTAGCATTTCCACTTTAGTTAGGCTAAACTTAATCCTATTTGTCTCCTCAAAATTTCTCAATTATATAGGGAAAATTCTTGGTATTTAATTTTTAATAAGGATTACACAGCCCATCATGTCTTGCTTCCTGCAGACTGGGAATCTTCATTCAAAGGCATCATCAAGACATTACCTTGTGTGCATATCCAATGCTTATCAACTGACTTGTAGACTGACTTGTCATGGTGCTACTGATCCCACTCCAAGATTTACTTTGAAAAAACAGCAATTTCTCTAATTGCTGTAAGTAATAAATTTCCTTTGTCTCTGATCTCAGAGTCTCTTCTGACAGCATTCATGTGACTAACTTGTTAGACTGCAAGTAGGGCAAACTTTCAGACACTTCAAGCTTCTTGACAGTACAAAATCAATTTCTGAAATCACCACACAGATTTCCAACAGGTCACAATGAATCACTACACTTTTTTTAAATGGGAGTTACATCATTTACTGGACATTGCAGTGAATGTGGGTTTTCCTGTAAAGTAGCTTTATAACAAAGTTTAATTGTCAAATCTAAGCATACAGTTTCATGCCATGGCACCCTAGCCTGGGCAAGAGAGTGAGATTCTCTCCCCCAACCAAAAAATATATATATACACACACCTTTATATACATATATATAGCTAGAAGTGACAATTTTGAATGTTCTTATCACAAAAGAATGGTAAATGTCTGAGGTGATGGATATGCTAATTATCCTAATTTGATCATTGTACATTGTGTATACATATTGAAATATCACGCCATATGCCATAAATATGTACAATCATTACATGTCAATTAAAAATAAAACTTTGGAGGAGTAGAGGAAAGATGATGGTCTGTAGCCAGCTTTCCACACAGGCTCCCATCCGGAAGGAGAGTTAAAGGACGGAAATTTAGCAAGAAAGTCAATGGTTCAGATCTGAGCCAAAATGGAAGGTTGAAGAACATACATCAACCCTGCTGAGGGGACCTGCAACCCCAAGGATACAAGCAAAAGGTACAGAATCCATCACCAAGCAGACAGGAATCCCCTCCCCCATGAGAACAGCTTGCAATATACTCCATACCTCCATACAAACAAGTGAGCAGAGTTCAAATGTCTTCCCATTTTACCCCATGGGAGAGACCCTCTGAAAACCGGACCTCCTCCCCCTAGTAGGGTGCCATGGCATTCTCCTGCCAGGCATAAAACTGTATAAAACTGTATATATTCTCTACCTGCAATTTTGAACTCCCAGAACTCCCCTCCACTCTCACTCCGAGCTCTGGAAGCCTGCCTCCCATGGAGTCCAGATACGTGGGCATTTTCTCGAGGGATGTAGACAGGGCATGGGCTGTTGCTGATTTGTGCTGATTCTCCAGCTCAGGAGTAAGGAGAATAAAGTCACCTAAGAGGGAACCGAACTGAAGGGGTGGTGCCCCGAGGCACAGAACAGCAGTGGCAGTGGCAGGAAAAATAACAATAGGTCTCACACCCCCAGGGATATTTTGAAAGGACATTCTCAGGCTCTCTGGGCAACCAGAGGAAGCCGGACAGCTACTCTGGTGGTAGCCACTGGCAGAACAGATCTGGGACAGAAACGCAGGCCCTGGGAGTAAAGGATATGCCTGAGGCAGTACTGGCCTGGGCGGAGCTTGGGGATTAGAATACATGCACAGAGACAACAGACTGCTAGGTGGCGCTGATGCAGAGGACTGCTTTACTGAGCTTCTGACTCACCTGGCCCTCAGGGGATCAAAGCTGAGACAAAGGGAAAGTGGCAAAAGGCTAGAACTGACAGCTAAGTGCAAATTCTAACTGAGTCAGCCCCAACACAAACTTCAGCTGAGATCAGGCAGCAGCATAGCCAGGCCTGATTTGCAGTCCAGCACCTGATCCACAAGAAATGATAGCCAGGACAGAAACAAATTCTGCAAAGTTGTTCTGTTCTGTCAGCAACATCAATCAGGGTCAGGGCTTGAACTGAGTGAATCGCCCCAGCCCCCTTTAAGCACCCGAGGTTGTCAAGCCTCACCTTCCCCCGCTGGATAGTAACAGAGAGAGGCAGAGAGTAGCGGCCTGACTGAAGAGACACAGGTCTCCCTGTGACTCAGGCAGGCACAAACCCCTGGAGCATCTGCTCATTGGAGGGAACTAGATCACAGCCCTGCAGGGTTACCAGTGACTGGGTGTGACAGAGGTGCAAGGTGGGGAAGGAGGCATCAACCTTTCCAGGCTAATTTATTTGTTGGGTGAGTCCTTCTGATCTCACAGAACTATGAAGTGAGTTATACTAGAGCTTCCAGAAAAACCCTGCTATCTAGTTACCAGAGACCTTTTGAACTCTCCCACCTGAGACCAGTGCTGACTGGGACAAATGATTTGGACTTCTTCAACTGGGCCAATTTACTGAGGACTATCCAAAGTAGTACCCTGGGTGTGTGGTAGAGGGAAGGTTTGATTTTCCTTTTCCAATTGTTGCCTGTGGGGAGCACAGTGACTTAACTGCTGGTATTTCTCCACAGCTCAGACTTCAACCCAGAGTAACTGATTCACTAGGGTAAGACAGAGATCAGCTAAAAATAAGACAGAGACACTTAACCCCACCACAACAATAAGGTCCCCAGTTTCTCAGGCCATAGCACTGTACGGGTCCTTGGTGTAGCTCTAGGGGAAAAGGTACAGGACTGGCCAATCAATACTCCTGGAGCCCCCAACCCAACTTCTCCTTATCTGCTCATTTAGCTAAATGGTGTAAAATAATCATGGGGCAGAATCAGTGGTAAAACTCTGATAACATGAACAACCAGAGTACATCAACCCCCCACCCCGAGGAACAATTTGGTGGACAAAACTGAAGATTTCATTCATAAACAGATGGCTGAGATGTCAGAAACTGAATTCAGAATTTGGATTACAAATAAGATCAATAAAATAGAGGAAAAGTTGGAATTAGAAATTCAGAGACCATTTCAAAAATTGTCTGAGGAATTCAAGGAATTCAAAGATAAAAATTACCAAAGATTTTGACACATTGAGACAAGAATTTGCAGCCTCAAAGATCTGAGAAATACAGTAGAATCCCTCAATAACAGAATGGAGCAAGCAGAAGAAAGGATTTCTGACATTGAAGACAAAGCTTTCAAACGCACGCAAACTCTCAAAGAGGAAGATAAATGAAGAGCAAAAATGGATCATTCTCTCAGAAAACTATCATTCACCTTATAGGGATCCCTGAAAGCAAAAAAGTGGCTTCACAAGGCACAGAGTCTCTTCTTCATGAGATTATGAAAGAGAACTTTCCAGACATGCCAAGAGATTCTGAAATTCAGATAGCAGACAGTTTCAGAACCCCAGCACAACTCAACCCGAATAAGACATCCCCTAGGCACATCATAATTAACTTCAATGAAGTCAATATGAAGGAGGAATTCTGAAAGCAGTCAGACTTAAGAAAACCATAAACTACAAGGGGAAGAATATTAGAATAACTGCAGATTATTCTGCTCAAACCTTTGAAGCTAGAAGAGGATGGTCATTGACTTTTAACCTCCTAAAACAAAATAACTTTCAACCCAGGATCCTGTATCCAGCTAAACTGAGTTTCATTTATGATGGAGAAATTAAATACTTTAATGACATCCACATGGTGAAGAAATTTGCTATAACTAAACCAGCTCTCCAGGATATTATCAGACCTATCCTCCAAAATGACCAGCATAATCCTCCACCACAAAAATAAACTCACTCAGAGACTTTTGATCAAATTCCAACTTCCACAGTGGTGAAAGGATTAAAAATATCCACTGGACGTTCAAGAGGTTTATCAATATTCTCAATTAATGTGAATGGCTTATTAAATTGTGCTCTAAAGAGGCACAGGTTGACTGACTGTATACAAAAACTCAGGACAGATACCTGCTGCATAAAAGAATCTCATCTTACCTTAAAAGATAACTATAGATTCAAAGTGAAGGGATGGTCATCTATATTGCAGGCAAATGGAAAACAGAAAAAAGCCAGTGTTGTAATCTTATTCGCAGATAAAATAGGATTTAAATCAACCAAAGTAAGGAAGGATAAGGATAGACACTTCATGTTTGGTAAAGGTAATACTTAATATGATGAGATTTCAATTATTAATATTTATGCACCCAGCCAGAATGCACCTCAATTTAAAAGAGAAAGTCTAACAGACATGAGCAACTTGATTTCCTCCAGCTCCATAGTAGTTGGAGATTTTAACACTCCTTTAGCAGTGTTGGATAGATCCTCCAATAAGAAGCTAAGTAAAGAAATTTTGATTTAAATTTAACCATTAAACATCTGGATTTAACAGATATCTACAGAACATTTCATCCCAACAAAACTGAATACACAACCTTCTCATCAGCCCACAGAACATACTCCAAAATTGATCACATTTTAGGTCACAAATCTAACCTCAGCAAATTTAAAACAATAGAAATTATTCCTTGCATCTTCTCATACCATCATGGAATAAAAGTTGAACTCAATAACAACAGGAATCTGTAACTAATACAAAAACATGGAAGCTAAATAACCTGATCCTGAATGATAGATGGGTCATAGACGAGATTAAGAAGGAATCTCTATAAAGAGAACTATGAAACTCTAAGAAAAAAAAAAGCTGAACATGTCAACAAATGGAAAAACATACCATGCTCATGGCTGGGAAGAATCAACATTGTTAAAATGTCCATACTACCCAAAGCAATATACAATTTTAATGCAATTCCTATTAAAGCT
>CAUYRH010016502.1:0-28159 GCA_963574655.1 Perodicticus potto | reverse complement strand
AAGGAACTTTTTCTTTTTTTTTAGAGACAGAGTCTCAAACTCACAGCAACCTCCAACTCCTGGGCTTAGGCGATTCTCTTGCCTCAGCCTCCCAAGTAGCTGGGACTACAGGCGCCCGCCACAATGCCCAGCTATTTTTCTTTTTTGTAGTTCGCTGAGGCCGCGTTTGAACCCGCCACCTTCCGTATATGGGGCCGGCGCCCTACTTGATGAGCCACAGGCGCTGCCCTAGGGTGTTGATTTTTAAGCTTTTAAAATAATTCCCTAATGAATAAAAGTGGTATAAAAGTTGAAAAGGATGAAAAGCTACTTAATTTATTTTATGAAATTATGAGTAACACTGATAACAAAATCTGAAAAAATGGTTAAAAATAAATCCATATATCAAAATAGTTTATATGAAAATCCTAAATATGAGAATGAACTTAATAGTTCATGAGGTGATAAATTTATCACAGTCATGCAGATTCTATTCAAAGAATTAAAATATATAGTAATATTGGGAAATTTAGAGAAAAGTACAATTTTCTGTAAATCTGGAAAAGTCTGAAATGTATCAACTTTTCTTAATTAAAATTATTTTTAAATTATAATTCTTTTTTTATTTATTATTTTTATTTTATTGTTTGGATTCACTGAGGGAACAAAGATCCAGGTTACACTTACTGCATTTGTCAGGCCAAGTCCCTCTTATAAAATCTCAAACCAATAATTCTATTATATTTATTAGTGAGACTTTAGAGGCATTTTCAGAAATAAAAGGACTTTTACTGTGAAAAGCAAAAGGACTTTTACTGTGAAAAGTAAAAGTTGCTCATAAAGGATGCTCATTAAATCAATAATTATTTAGCCCAGATTGGAAGTACATCCAATACAATTAGAATAAAAGCATTGATGCAACCAAAAATAATGAAAAGAGGAAGACATCATCCTAATTTGTAGACAGCCCATTTTTAAAACTGGTAGAATTAATGAGTTTATTGTGTCTGAATATATGATAAAATACCCAAATTAATAGCTTTAATATATAGACAATAATACATTAGAAACAATAATTTATAAAATAAATTTTAAAATGTAAATATATATATATGCTCAAGCTATATAGATCAAAACTACAAATTTTAATCAGAATTGTTGAGTGGTCAGATGCTGCCAAGTACTCCCAATATTACCTTATTTACTCCTTACAGTTTTGTTTTGGTTTTTTTGGTATACATCTTCTTTTCTTTTCTTCTTCTTCTTTTTTTTGGTTTTGGTGATAGAGTGCTCTGGAATCACAGCTCATAGCAACCTCAAACTCATGGACTTGAGTGATCCCCTTGTCTCAGCTTCCTGAGTAGCTGGGACTACAGGCGTGCACCACTCTGTGAGTTCACACAATCCTCCAGAGTGCTAGGATTATGGGCATGAGCTACCATCTTATACATTTTGTTTTCATTTAAAGCTTAGAAATATAAATAAAGTCACCTAAGGTCACACAGTTAAGTGGCAGGAAGAGGAGAAAAGGAGTGAAGGGAAAAGAGGTGAAGAAAAAGCTGTGACTACACAGGCAAATACTCGTAGAGATGATAGATGTTACTGTGGAAGACTTAAAAAAAAGATTTTTTTATCAGAGAAATCATAAATAAAATTAAATGTTTAACAATCAACCAGGGAAAGTAACTGCAACAATTTACATGAATATACAGCTAACAGACAAGGAAATAACTCTAATTAATGAATATTCATTCCACTAGCAATCCAAATAATATAAACTATGGTAACAACAATTTTTTTTATCTATTATGTTAGAAAAAAATAAAAGCATAAACAATTCTTTCAAGGAGTCATCAGATGAATACCACCCATAGAATGCTATTGAAATCTAAATTAATTAAACCTTTTTTTTTTCTTTTGTAGAGACAGAGTCTCACTTTATCGCCCTCGGTAGGGTGCCGTGGCGTCACACAGCTCACAGCAACCTCCAACTCCTGGGCTTAGGTGACTCTTGCCTCAGCCTTCCGAGTAGCTGGGACCACAGGTGCCTGCCACAACCACAACGCCTGGCTATTTTTTTGTTGCAGTTTGGTTGGGGCTGGGTTTGAACCCGCCATCCTCATTATATGGGGCCGCTGCCCTACTCACTGAGCCACAGGCACTGCCCTAATTAAACCTTTTGTCTTTAACATTTTGGCAACTTTTATTAGGAACTTTAAAGTTGCCAATACTCTTTCACCAAGTAAGTCTACTTCCTTGAATCTGATAAAATACTAGGAACATGGCCAAAGATGCATGATTAAAATATATATTACAGAATCTTCTGCAATAACAACCAATTAGAAACTAGGGAACAACTAGTTGATAATATAATTAAAGCTGCATTTGAAAACCATTTTCCAAGAAATTTTAATGGCGATGAAAAATGCACCTGCTATGTTTGTAAACACAGCAAAAAAAAAAAAAAAGAAAAAGAATAAATAAAACAAGCCCACAGCATGTATCTCTGTAAGATTATAAACCATTTTGTGTGTCTTTCTAACTCAATTGTGGTTTGCGGATTATACACAATAATTACATTTTATTTAAAAAAAATCAGAAAGGGACTATTTTAAAAAGTCAGTGTTTAACACAGTTTCTCTAAAATATAGACAGGAAACCTAGATTTGTGTGTTTAAGGAGAAAATAGACGACAAGAAAATGGAGACAGGGTCAAGGTTGTTGCTGCTATAATTTTGTGAAAGGAAAGGAGAAAATTAGGGCAATAGCTAGAGGGAAGACTAGAGTGTCAATAGCTGGGAAACTTTTTAACCTAATTTGCACAATTCATTACAGTTGGAAGACAAAGGACTGCTGTGAAGCAAGGAGACACGGAATGCTCACCACTCCACCCAGTGCTGTGGAATGACAGGGCTGCAGACGGGTCACGGACCAGCCTGCAGCAGGTAAGCTGTCAAGTAGGACACAGGTCTGCTTGACCAATCAAGCAGAAAGGAAAGCCTGCTAGGTTTGTCCTTACTACTGTGATTAGAATAGATCACAGCATATTTTGCTGAGAAACACTCCTATGTGCAAGTAATTTTGTAATTTTAATTCACATTAAAGGACCCGTTTTTGCTCAATCCTGATAGACAGGAAATAGAAGAGATGTCTCATATAGTAAGAAACAATCTGCTTCCCAGATTCTCACAAATACCCCAACCCTTTTGAGACTGAAGCACTCCTTCCCTCTGCTCCTGGGACTGTTGGGAGTTGGCTGATCTCTGCTGAGTTCTTCTCTGGAAATCGGCCCTGGCTAAAAAGCGTCGTCTCATTCAAGGTTCATCTCTGTGGGGCAGCAGATATCCAAAGACTGGCCATTGCCTCAATTCAGACATCTTTTAGGGGCTTTCCCACCTGTAGAGGTCCTCAAGGGATCAACTGAGACATTTGTCAGGACTTTATGACTTCAACTTCTTGCTCTGTCTAGCCTGCTTCATTCTTCCACTCTCCCTGGTCCTCATTTAGACAGCACTGCCCAAGAAATATACTTCCTGCTTGTATATTTCTATCACAGAGTCTGCTTCCCAGGAAACCTACACTGCATTGTTACTACTGTATGTTATTTAATGTATATATTTTGAATGGAAAATATATTTCATTATCTTTAAAAAAAGAACATTGAATAGATTTGTTATGTCCTATCAAATTCTTCAGTGACTGGAGAGTGTGAGGGAGGGGTAAATTGACATTGTATCTGACCGTATGATCATCAGAGAAAGAACTTTTATCTGGAGATGAAAATGAATGGCCAGAAAGTTCCAATGAAGAGCAATGTTAAATACAATATTGCCTCACATAACTGTAGTAGGAACAAATAATGATTATTTGCAAAAAAAGAACAAGTGACAAATGTCTGGGAAAATATTAATGTTAGGTTTCCACTAAGGACAGAAAGTAGAGGCCCCGATAGGTAAAAGATTATTCATGTAAGGCATCTTATTTCCTATCAAATAAGAATTAAGAATAAGTTGGTTTCTGGGCAGTGCCTCAAAGGAGTACGGTGCCGGCCCCATATGCCTGAAGTGATTGGTTCAAACCCGGCCCCAGCCAAAAACTGCAAAAAAAAAAAAAAAAGAGAGAAAAGAAGAGGATAAGTTGCTTTCCCATTGTATGGAAAGCTTTTTAAACCTGTCCTACACTCATGTTTCAAACTGATACAACAACCACAACGATAATAATAATATCCCATCATATTCGAACATTTTGTTTGTACCCACTCTTTTTTAAGTTGACAAAAAGTGAAATTTCTAAAGAGATTCAAGATTACAAAATGAAAATCATTCAGATCTACATTATCCATTAGCTCTCAGCCTAATAACCAGACTCCAGGAAACTGGAAGGAAGCTAAGAGAGAGGATCTAAGGCTTTAAGTGTAATTAAAAGAGTTAAAAGGTTATGTTTGAAGGATTCTACTCAAGACAATAGCCATTTGGAAAAAGTGGCTCATGAATAAAAGAACACCGAAAGAAAAAAAAAGGTAAGAAAAAATTAACTTACTATTAATTAATCTTAATGCCAGAAGTCCAGAAAGAGGCTTTGTGAATTTCATGTCAGCTGGAGAAAGAATTAGATGATCACTAACAAAGCAAACCTGAGCACTAATTAGATGACGTTGGGATATATGCTACAGATTAATGTTTAGGCATAGAGCTCTAATAAACCCCAACACGGTTTTAGAACTACTATTTGGGTCTATTAGTACAGATATGACATAGGTATAGTGATGCTATACATTGGCCAAATAACATAGGGTACAGGAGAGGACCCACCAACCTAAAGATAAGTTTTTTTCATCATGATTTCATCCACTGTGAGTCAAAGTTGGCAGTTCATACCCAATGGTCACGTTAATCTTTAAGGTGGAGTAAGATTCAATTCTATGTAACATGGTCGATTTTACAAACATACCCACCTTTAAATTAAGAAGGAAGAAAGATCGCCATTCTTAATTGTGCTACCTGCAATGAAGTCATCACAATGGAACTTCATTAGGTTGGGTGTTTGGGAAAAAGATGTCTTTGGAAAATAGTTCTCATATTTGAAACAAAATCATGAGAGAGATATGAAAGCAGAAAGCCAAACCAAGAGGTTCTTGCATGTCCATGGTCAGAAGCATACCCATGGAAACCAGCAAAATGTGCATCAATAAACAATTCCATAGATTAGTCAGATACAGAGTTTTTTCATGGAACAAGCATGAGGCATGTATGCCAAAGGATCTCCAATGTACACTGTCAAGTGAATAGTATCAGGTAAGTAGCTCTCATTCCATACATTTACCTTCTCTGAAATGTGTGTGTGTGTGAATGAATATGTGTGCATACAGAAATGTCTCCAAAGACATATCTACCAATTTTTTTTTTTTTTTACACAGATCTCACTATGTGGCCCTCGGTAGAGTGCCATGGTGTCACAACTCACAGCAACCTCAAACTCTTGGGCTTAAGCTAGTCTCTTGCCTCAGCCTCCCAAGTAGCTGGGACTACAGGTGCCCCTCACAACGCCTGGCTATTTTTTGTTGCAATTGTCATTGTTGTTTAGCTGGCCCAGGCTGGGTTCAAACCCACTAGTCTGGATATATGTGGCTGGCGCTATAACCACTGTGCTATAGGAGCCAAGCCATGGCTACCAACTTTTAACATTGACTTCCTCTCTGTAAGCACAGCCGAGTGGGGGAAATCGCAAACCTTGTACTCAATTTACATTCATGTGCCAAGTAATGATGTTAAGGTCAATGACAGTCAACATACAAGACTATGGGTCTCATAAGATAATAATAGAGCTGAAAAATTCGGTTGCCTACTGACACTGTGGGTGTCCTAACATTGTAGTGCATTCTGTTCTATGTTTAGAAACACAAATACTTACTATTGTATAACTATTCCATAGTCTTCAGTACAATAATATGCGGTATGAGGTCCTATTCCTAGAGCAACAGGCTACATGATATAGTTTAAATGAGGCTCTACCATCTAGGTTTTTGTAAGGACACTCTATGATGTTTGCACAGCTACAATATTACCTAATGACAATTTTTCAAAACACATTTCATTGTTAAATGAAGCATAACTGTACTTTTGTACGTTTGGGGGTTTTCATAATACATACATTTTTATCTATTAGCTACGGTAATAAAAACATTTAAAAATTGGCACTGAGCATTTTTTTTAAATCAGAGGATTACCAAAAATAGAAGAAAAAAAATCAGTCAAGGCCAAGAAGACTCAGAAGCTTCCTCTTCCTTATAAGTTTAAATGAACTTAATATTTATTTGCATATTTTATGGAATTTTAAATGAGAGGGGCTCTGGACTTGCTAGCACATGCAGGAAAATTATTATTTAAAAGAGGAACATCAGGCAATTGTGACTGAGCAGAGAGGTTTTTATGATAGAAACGACAGTACAAATCCACCAATCATCCCTACGACAGTCCCCTTAGGCGCTAGACCACTGAGTCCCACACGTAACTTCCAGAGGCATCGTAGTTTTCATTAATCTGTTTCCAAATGATGTTTAAATTTACAGTGGCAGTCTCACACAATTCTTCTGAACTATTATTTTAAGATGAATATTTTCATGATTAACACTGGTTTTTTTCTTTATGTTAGTAATGAGAAAACCGCATATGTGGCTATTTCTAAGGCTGTTTCTAATCAGACCAGGAGCTGGCCCAGCTCACAGGTAAGATGTGCTTTCTTTAGATTGTATGATGGTGAAATCGCTAAACTTGAAACCTAATTTTGTTTTGCAGTTTTTGGCCAGGGCTGGGTTTGAACCTACCACCTCCAGTATATGGGGCCGGCGCCCTACTCCTTTGAGCCACAGGTGCTGCCCAAAACCTAATTTTTTTTTTTAAAGGGTCTCACTCTGTGACCCTTGGTACAGTGCTGTGGTGTCATAATTCACAGCAACCTCAAACCTTTGGGCTCAAAATATCCTCCTGCCTCAGCCTCCAGAGTAGCTGAGACTACAGGTGCCCACCACAAAGCCTGATTACTTTTATGTTTTTTTAGTAGAGATGGGATCTCGCTCTTGGTCTGGCTGGTCTCAAACTCCTGAGCTCAAGTGATCAACCCACTGAAACCTGGTATTTTCACAGTAGAATGTGCTACTTCGGTAGTGTCTGCCTCTAAAGTCTGGCCACTTTACTTTGGCCCTTTCAATTATCTTCCATTTCCAGATGTTTTAGATTAAATAGCTTACATCAGTGATTCTAAAACTTTAGTTTACATAGGAAATACTTGGTGAGCTTAAAAGAAAATAGATAATAGGGTCTAACTCAGACCCACTGAATCACAGTCTATGTGAGAGGCCTCAGGAATATGCATTTTTAACAAACACCAGATAACTGGCCGTAGATTTCTACTTCTCAGCAGTCACCCCTGTCTACTAACAGTCACAAACGGTTCACTAGAGAATGTGGTGTGGCTTATACCAAGTCTTAATGGTCATGAAATTCAACATGAAATCCATATTTCTGGCTTCCATTTAAATGCCCAAAGATCCAGCAATACAGATGATTCTTCTCTGGCTAACATAAAAAAAAAAAAATCAGATGCTTGTTGGGACTAAAATATGCAGCCTCCAATTTGTGAAGTCTCCACCAATCCCTAAATGCTTATCAGATCAAGTTCATTACTTAATCTTACCTGTTAAGAACTCTGGGCTTTGAAATTTACCACACCTAGCAAAAATCTGTTTTTTTCAGATTTAAAAAACAATATAAACCCTAATATTATAGAATATTTGGTTTTTAGCTCTATCTTTGTCTGATGTCTAGAAGAATAAATATATCCTGATAAAAACTAATATTTGTGGGTTAGCTTGTATTTTGGGTTTATCAGCATTAAATTTCTCATCTTGTTCCATTAATTAAGGGGATCACTTGAACCCAAGAATTTGCAGCCTGGCAACACAGTGAAGTCCATCTTTACCCATTTCCCCCAAAAGGAAGAAAAAAAGAAAGAAAAGAAAGCATTATGTGGTAGAGATTTTCATGGTGGCTTTTGATTAAAAAGATACATCATTTTGGATTATTTTTAAGCACTAAAACATATAGATATATAATAATATGGAATCTTGTTATTATTTTTTATATACAGAATGATTTAATTTTGTCTTTTCATTGACTACTACTTATAAAATTGCACTTTGCTTCCCTAAATATCTTATTTTCTTTTCACCATTTTTTTTCCTGGTTTGATCACTGTGCTTGTGGCTAGTAAGCTCAGGTCAAAATAGAAATTACAGGCCTGCTATATTTTTTTAGTTTTTGTCATAGATTAAATTATATGCCCTAGATTTCTAGAGAGTCCCATTTTAGTTATTATAGACCAATAAATATATATATATTCTTATCAAAACACACGGATTGATATTTGTTTCTAAATTTCATACTCAGAGCCTTTAAAGAAAAAAAAACAAGGAAGATGCAATGGGGTAAAATCTGCTATTAAATTATGTCAAAATTATATAATCAGAGGTCAGAGAGACCCTTAATCACATGATCTAGCCCCAGACCCTTGGTTGCACTCAAACACATAGAGTTTAAACTGAGAACTAGTGCTAAGCTGATTAGGTGGGGCTTTTGTTTCAGGTTATCAAACAAATGGAAAACTCTTATGATTACACTTGGTTAAATGCATTTTTTTCCATTTTTATAGCAAGTAATATAGTCAATTCTAAGTCAGTAGTATTGTCAGTCAGTTAAACTAAGGTTTAACAAGATAGTTGGGTTTTTCACGACCTCCTCCAGATTATACAATCAAATATACTAATCACAATTGTAGGGCCAAAATCTGAACTTACCTGTTCCATGTTTCCTAAGTCTTTTTATTCTACATTTAATCAAGGGAATTTTTCAATTTTCATGGCATAATGTTGTGGAGGACAGTAGTCAATATTCCTTCATTAGTGATTCATAATGAAAAAAGCAAACATCACCAATCTACTGTAGTAATGACACACTGTTTCTTGCTTAATGAAAGATAAATTAAAATCATTTGACACTGCCATCTGTTTATAATCATTTTCTAAGCAGAAAAAAAAATGCATTACTACAGATGGTTTAATTTATTGTCCTAAAAAGTTTCTGGGTACTAAGTCTCTATTGGTGTGATAATAGACACAATTTTCAGTGAGTAAACGAGCAGAATATGTATAGCTGTACCTGCCATTTTGAATCAGAGGTAGCAGTATGAATAATACCTAATTACTCATACACTGGGATGAGTCATTTCAGAATAGAGATAAAAAGTATGGTACAAAATTGTGGATTCCATGTACACCAAGAAGATATTATCAAAAAGTAAAAACCACTAGTGATAACAAGTTTCTCATGCGTCATCCATACTCTGTCACATCCATTTTATAAGAGTTCCTAATATAATTTCATACAGTAAGAACAAGATGTTTCTTACAGCTAAAAAATTAACATTATTGCCAATGTTACCATTTCTCACATTTTGAAATGTAAAACATTTTTAACAGGAAATACAACACTTCTGTTTCTTTCTACTTTTTTTCATTTCTTGATGGAATGTGATAGTTTCCCTTCAACTTCATCATTATTAAGTCTAATCAGTAACTCAGTAAGGAACTTTTATTCTTTAACATTCGAAAAGGCGAAGTTAAAATATTTTAAAAGATGACGTATTTTGATTTCATGATCTCCATTGTGGAATACTACCACTAAGAAGAAGTAATTGAAAACTCTATAATCACAAGAGACATCATTGCTTTATTTATCACTCTAGCTACCCTGAACACAGGACAAATATGGGAAGAAAAACCTTGTTCTAGGTTTGCTATTTTATTTGCCACATAGAACAAGTGCTTGTTCTTAGCTTACTCTTAACTCTTCCTCCTATTCTTCTGCAATATCTTTATATGTTGGATACTTTTAGCTCATTTCTCTGCAAGTGAGCTATCCTGGGTTTTGACCAATGTTTGTCTTTCTATACACACATGCCCATTAAAGAGATTCTTATGGACATATGTACGTGTGTGTGCACAGATGTGTGTGCTTGTGTGTGTATAATATTTTAGGGAAAAACGAAACTTAGCCATAATTGTGACACTGTAATATGAAAATGTTTTCTTTTTGTGTCTTCTATTTTTATTTTACTGGAGAACACTAAAAAACAGGGCTGAGACTGGGTGTGGGGGCTTTACAATTGGCTGCAGGTGTTAATGGAAACAACCCTTAAACAAGAGGCGGGTAACTTCAGACAAGAACAGGCTGCCACCTGCTTGTCAGCTAGCTCTGCCACCTTATGTGAACTTTGGCTAATTACATGATCATTTATATTGTGGTTTTAAAATTTTTCCACCCTTGAAAACACCATAACAGTCCCCAAACAACCATATAGTATGAAAATGGGAGTATATGCAATTCTAGGAATTACTACCCTAATTCTTAGTAGAAGCCAATCTCTTGGCCTTGAATATTCCTTCCCCTCAATTATTAAGACTATAAGAGTTTTAAAACCACTCCCTCTTGACACAGGTATGCTTTCCAAGTCTGTTCTTTTCTTTCCTGAGAGTGCACTTTCACTTCCACTTAAGCTTTTGCTTGCTTGGCTTAGGTGCTGTGTCCTAAAATTCTCTTCCCAAGGAACACTTAGAACTTGTAAAAATATACACTTAAAGGCCAGTTACACTGATGTATTTATCTGCATATTTTTCCTGCTTTTCTGTTTATACTTATGAGAATTTTCCTTGATATTAGAATTGTAACTATTTTAAGGACTTCTTTATCTTGTATTTCAATGTATGAATTTGTTCCCCTATTGACAATTAAGTCATTAATATGATACAACAGTATTACAAGTAAGGATTAAAAGCATATTTTTTGCCCACTTAATG
Source organism: Perodicticus potto (assembly GCA_963574655.1). Taxonomy (NCBI): domain Eukaryota; kingdom Metazoa; phylum Chordata; class Mammalia; order Primates; family Lorisidae; genus Perodicticus; species Perodicticus potto. The sequence goes on along the minus strand of CAUYRH010016502.1, from coordinate 17,271 downwards.
TGGTACACACTGTCAAAGGTGACTCTCACATGCTGTACATTCTCTGGATGTAGTGTGCCTGGATTTAGTGACTCATACCTATCAAAAATAATATGATAGAAGTGATGATATAGTTCAACTTGCAAGACTGAGCTATAAAAATACAGTGGATTCTTCTGTCTTGAGTGGCCTCTCACGTTCTCTGGGATTATTACCTGTCCTGGAGGAAGGCAGCTACTATCTTGTGAGACACATCTTGGGGAGGCCTATGTGACAAAGAACCAAGATCTGTAAATAATCACATCGTCTACCACACCACTGACTGAGTCTTCAGATGAGACCACATTCTCACCAACAGCAACCTTCCAGGAGACCTTTAGCCAGGGGCACCAAGATAAGCGAGGAACCATATTCCTGACCCATAGAAACTGTGAGATAGTCAATGTTTATTTCAAACAAATTTATTATCAAATTTGAAGTAACTTGTTATCCAGAAATAAATAACTAATACAGACATGGGGAACAGAAAGTAAGGTTCATGGTAAAAACCATAATTCCAAGAGCACAGGACCAGTAGAGCATGACATAGACATGAATTTATTTCCCAGGACATGAATTCCCCAGTCAGAAGTGATGTTCTTGGAATATCTCTATAAGGCACACTATAAACCCAAAAGTGATAGTTTTGGCAGAAGCATTGTAGGAAGGAAAGGCAAAGCCATATCCCGAGTACCTACTTCAATAAGAAAGTGCTGCTTCTTCCAGGATGGAAATGTTCAATCCATTGATGCTCTGGGGAGATAATGTTAAATCATGGGCTCTGTGTTGATCACTGCTGCTAGTCAGTGGGAAGCTCAGCACTAGCTGCATCCAGATTACTGTCAAGAAGGCCACATTTCTGGGCCCATACATACCTGCCATCTTTGTTACCATGACAACCTTGTTCATGACCTCATTGGGCAATGACAAGAGTCGTTGGGAAAAGACACTAACTAAAATCCATAGAATGGATCATTCTATGTAGTTCTCTATTAAAGTCCTTTTCTGCAAGAGTCTCTCTTTTTTAAAGGATATTCACATGAGATATGAACTACCTGCCCATTTGGACAGATCTAGCCACGTACTCCTTTTCCCCAGACTCCCTTGTGACTAATTTCCTGGTCATCTTCCAAGTCTTGGAAAATCTAGCCACACATTGAACCACAGCCTGTGAATCTCTTAGATACGTACTATTACACAGCAGCAGGTTAAAACTGCACATGAGAACAGTCTAAGATATGAGATAATGGGGTCAGTGTCAATGGTCATTTTTATGACTTTACGTTATTGTTTTCAGACTGCCATTACATTTATTTTGCTGCCAATAAAATCTGAGTATAGGGCAGCGCCTGTGGCTCAAAGAAGTAGGGCGCTGGCCCCATATGCTGGAGGTGGCAGGTTCAAACCCAGCCCCGGCCAAAAAAAGGCAAAAAAATCTGAGTATTATTGACTCTAATCTTATCATTATTACATATTTCTAGATTTTATTAAAAATGTACAGCAGAGCTGTCTGGAAAGTATCCAGCCATGTAATATGAAAACAGAGACATAGTTGACTGGATATTTTCTGGACAGCCCTCGTATACATATGCACACACATGTATACACATACACACACACACACACACACACACGAGTCAATACATTTAACCAATATCCAGAGAAACTACTCTGTGCAGGAAACTGTGTTCAATGCTTTCTTTAAAACTTTTATCACCTTCAGGGTAAAATGTCATTCCCTATTTTTGTTACTGTTTACCTTCATGTATATTGTTCATATCTTTTTCTTGGTTCATGTACTAAACTTTTGATTTTTAATATATAAAATCTATTGAAGTTACTTTTATATTTTTGAATTTCTCACAGGGTTATCTAATGCTTCTTATTGTTTTGGCAGTAGTTTAAAATATTAACATTTTAATCTTTGATAATTATTTTCCTCTGTCAACATTTTAAACCTGAGAAAAATACTCTGCTGGGACATGATACTTACTTCTATGATTGCAAGATTTAAATATTTAATATTTAATGTTTTAGTCCATTTGGTCCACAGTTTGGGATAGAGATATGATATGATAGTAATTATGTAAGAAGGCCAGGAGGTTTTATTTAAGAAATATTTCTATCCCTCATAGTTTTTCTCAAAGAGCCTTTACTACTAATGTCTAGGTAGCTGCCAACTAATTTTTAAATATGTTTTTCAATTTTAGATTAGTCTTTGATTTACCAAAAACTTTAGAAAAATCACACCTAGAGTTCCCACATACCCCATACCCAGTTTCCTCCAATGTTTACACCTTAGATTATTAGGATGCATTTGTCAAAACTAATGAAGCAATATCTATATACATGTATTATTGACTAAAGTCCATACTTTTTCAGATTTTCTTAAACTTTGCCCTAATGTCTTTTTTTCTATTCTAGTATCCCAGTACAGATACGACATTTGACTTAGTATTAACTCCTGAGGCTCCTCTAGACTGTGGCTCTTCCTAAGACTTTGATTTTGGTGACATTAACCATTTTGAGGTATTCTGGACAGGTACTCCCCCAATTGGAGTTTGCCTGATTTTTTTATGATTAGACTGGGCTTCTAGGATTTAGGGAGGAATATTACAGAGGTGAAGTACCATTCCCATCACATTACATCATTGGTACTTGCAAACATGACTTATCACTGTTGATGTTGAGTTTGCTCACCTGTCTGAGGTAGTGTTTCACATATATCCACTATATTCTTGTTTCCCTTTTCCATACTATACTTCTGAAAGAAGTCATCATATTTTAAGACAATGTGGAAAGGCTCTTGAGACAAGGAACCAAGATCTGGAAATAACTCCCTGATTAAGCTTGGGAGGAGAATCCCAACTGCCATCGCCATTACATTTAAGTGGTAAGGAGTCATGTCTCACCTGCACAATGTTTTAAATGGTGGCAGAAATAGCTTTTCTCTCAAAGCCAATGAGTTTTTCCACATGCTGTAATGGTTAATTTTAGTATCAACTTGACTGGAGTAAGAGATACCAAGGTCGTTGGTAGAACATTATTTTCAGGTATGTCTCTGAGGGTCCTTTCAGAAGAGATTAGCACTCAGATCGTAGACTGAGTAGAGAGTATCTGCCCTCACAAAAAGGGTGGGCATCCTCCAATCCACTGAGGGCTCAGCTGCAACAAAAAGGCAAAAGGAGGGCACTGCTCTGTTTTCTTGAACTGGGACACCAACTTCACCTGCACTGGACATCAGAGCTTCAGGTTCTCAGGCTCTTCAACTCCCAGACTTGCACCAGTGACCCCACAAGTTCTCAGGCCTTGTAATCCAGTCTGAGTTACACTCTTAGCTCTCCCGATTTTCCAGACAATTCCCGTACTAAATTCCCTCCTATTAATCTCTCTGTCTCCATCCTACGGTTTCTGCTTCTCTAGAGACTCCCAACTAAGACAGATGTGTTTCCGTGAATTTCTTCTATGACACACATTGACTGTCAAGTGTTGTTCCACAATAAAATTATCTAAATTCCTAGTCCTTTCTCCACTTCTCCCAGTTATCTAACCTCCCTCTCACCAGCTACATGTACACAGATTGAGATCAGTTGTTTGGCATATCCCTATGTGTGTTTTGGCATGGGTAAAGCAGGGCAGAGATTGAACTCGACCAGTTATTACCAGAAGTGGGTAGGCATGGTGTGGCCAAGGGGACCCAGAAATACACTGATTTTCAGGTATCATAGGAATTAGGGTTTTTTGTTTTTTGCAAATTACAGGCTTTGATTCTACAAATCATGTGTGAGAAATTATCTTCCATGGGAAGAGTGTTGCTAGGGGTGGCAATAGAACCAAGGTGCCTAGCCCAGCAGATGAGCATTTTTATCTTTGATGATCAGATTGGATCAGGGGAAGATTATGAATATTACTTTTCTTTAAAATTCTTAGTCCTTTTTCTCTCTCTCTACTCTGTCCCCCCTTCTCTCTCCTCTTTTTCTCTTTCCCTCTCTCCCTCTCTCTCTCTCTCTTTTCCCTCCTTAATGCTGCTCTGCAGCATCCCCCACCAATAAAGACCTTTCATACAAAAATAAATAAATAAATAAATAAAATAAAATTCTTCGTGAAACATCAGGTGTTTACCCCCCATATCCCTCCTTCTCATTTTCCTTATTGATTCTCTCCTTTTTCCTATGTACTTCCTGCTTCCCAAGCACAAAACAAGTTTGTGTCAAACTTACTATGTATGAGATTTTTTTCCTTTGCAAGTATGCTTATTTGTGATGAGATTTAAGTTTGGAGACATCATAGTCAATCAAAAAGAGAAGAACTGGTTCTTTTTTTTTTTTTTTTTTTGAGACAGAGTCTCAAGCTGTTGCCCTGGGTAGACTGCCATGGCGTCACAGCTCACGGCAACCTCAAACTCTTGGGCTTAAGCAATTACCTTGCCTCAACCTCCCTCCCAAGTAGCTGGGACTACAGGGCCCTGCCACAAAGCCTGGCTATTTTTGTTGTTCCTGTTGTTGTTGCAGTTGTAATTGTTGTTTTAGTTTGCTGGGCTGGGTTCGAACCCACCAGCCTAGGTGTATGTGGCTGGCACCATAACCACTGAGCTACAGTTGCCACTAGTAACTGGTTCTTGACTAAAGAAAAATTCTTCTCAGGATTTATACTTGATCTGGAACTTCAGTTAATTATTTTTCTCCTTTAAAAAAAAAATATCTGAGAACAACCTAAGGCTGAAGAACAACCTTAGGCTTCTGAACAGACAGAAGAAAAACTTTCACATTTCTTCCTGACAATCTCTAAAAAGGGTCCCATGGATTTTTTTCATATGCTATTTCCTCTGCATTGTATGTATCAGGGCATAGAGGACATTCACAAACTACTATATTTTCCAGTTCTTTTATAGTTTTTTCAAAACCTTATGTTATTACTAGCTGTTAGGTGAACGAGTTTTACAAGAAGCACAACTTTCAAGTATTACTTATACCCAAATCCTTACCTTTCTCCAGTTCATTATTAAGTCTATTTGTTCCTCTTAGAAGAAAAAGTTTCATTAATCTTTAAATTAAGAAAAAGGCTGTGCTAACTTTGTTTCTGGCTCACATCCTTATATCAAAATTTTAAATTCCATGTGAAACTATTAGCTAGAGAAATAGATACCACTGTTATTTGTTTTATCTCTTGCTCTCTGCTCCATGTTATTAATAAGAAGTCACTATATGTTTTGTTTAAAATATTTTTTTTTTTTTGAGACAGAGCCTCAAGCTGTCACCCTGGATAGAGTGTAGCATCACAGCTCACAGCAATGTCTAATTCCTGGGCTCAAGCAAGTCTCCTGTCTCCGCCTCCCAAGTAGCTGGGACTACAGGCGCCCGCCACAATGCCCAGCCATTTTTTGGTTGCAGCTGTCATTGTTGTTTGGAGGGCCCGGGCTGGATTCGAACCCTCCAGCTCAGGTGTACGTGGCTGGCGCCTTAGCCCGTTGAGCCACAGGCACCAAACCTTGTTTAAAATATTACTTTGAAACTTACAAGTACATTTTTCTGCTAGTACAGATCAGGTTTTGTTTTTTTTTTTACATAAATTGTTTCCTCAAGAATACACACACGTATGACCATTCAGGAGAAAAATGACACCATTTGAATTTCCGGGATCCACCCCTCAGCATTCAGATTTCATTGATCTATGGTGAGTTTTGCTGTTTCTATTTTGAACTGTTGTAGACCAGCCTCAACATGCAGTGGGTTTACTTCCTCGTGGCCTGTTAGTGCGGGAGACTGATGAAAATTATTTGTATGAGTTATAGAGTCATAGTAATATCAATACATTTCTATTGATATAGAAATAATAGACACAGACAGAGATAGTTTTAAGAGCGATGGGCCTCATGAGGCTTCCAGTGTCGCCCCGAGTGGCAGGCTAGCTCTGTATTTATTTCATACACCAGCGTTACAGTCATAAATCTCATGAAAGCAAGGCAAACGATTCTGTCAAGGTTCTTGCTGCACTTGCATTCCTACTAACTAGCCTAACTCTACAGCTGATTACATTAATTGCATGGATTTACTTGTTTTTTACTATTTTAAGGTATATGGTCTTAATATAAACAGAGTCTTGATAAGGAAACCAATTAGAGGCTGACTCAAGGACCAAATCCTAGCTGACCCACAGTCACACTCGGCAGATGTGACGTTTTAATACTCTGACAGCCTTGTGTTCAAACAGATAGACTCCTCTGGCCCAATTAAGGTGACAGAAGAAAAGAGATGTTTCTTCTCCTCATCTGGTCTGGAGCAAGTCTCCGTGTGTTGGACAAAATTTAAAGAAATACCTCTCCCACAGCTACCAGCCCACTCTGGCAGAAAGTGGCTTCAAGGCCTCCAGCCAGATGCAGCACAGAAGCTGTGAAGGGAGGGGAATTTAACACGCCAGGCTTTAGAATATTAAAGTGACGGGGTCTCGCACTTTGTGCTCAAAGCCAGGAAAATGGGTCTGAATCAATTGTCTGTTACTGTCCCCCTTTGTCCAGACTCTGTTCCCTATTTCTAATAATATATCTAATCTACTAACATTTAATAATTGAATATTGGTTTCAAACTCATAAAATCATTATTACTAGTAATGCAAGCACATCAAGACATGACTCTTCCCTTAAGTATTCCCACATGCACTCTTCATTGAACAAATTATTTGGTGATTTTACTCATTAAGAAACAATGGGAAACATTAATCTGAATAATCGGTATACTATGTAATACAATAATACTTTACCCACATCAAGTTTTAAGACTACAAAGCTTTATATTTATATACTCATGCTTTAAGATATGGAATATTAAAAAAAGATAATGAAATATTTTCACATTAGAGAGGTTCAGTTTATTCTCCTTTAATTTGAGCATATCACGAGTATCATTTACTCCTTCCCTCCCGAGCACATGGCTGGTCTATGGAGCAGTGGACAGATGGATTTTTCCAATTCTACCTTCTCGGTGCATGGCTAGAACACTGGACCCAGAAAAACGTTCTTTTAAGCACCGCAAAAATTCACAATGTCCTGGATACTAAATCCACATTTCATAAGACTTGAGAAAATAAAACAAAGAAAAAATGTAAGTGCAAAAGACATTATATTTTAAGTCAGTATGACTAGTTTCAAAGACTTTAACAGGAAGTATAATCTGAATTTTTTAAGCATTAAAATTAGAAAAAAAAATCATTTTCACTAGCTTCTGTAACTTATGAAGTCAAAGGAATATGGAACTAACTGAAGGAGCTGCCAAAGGAGAGTTAAGTCTGGAAGAAAAGGATACCTTCTAGAATTTTGCTTCCTGTGTATGGAAAGGAGGTTTAACACCACTTTAGTAATTTTTTCCACTAAATCCCTTGACCTATGAGATCTCGATTTTTGACAAAAGCAGATTTTTTTTTCAATTATGATACTTTTCAATAACCTAAAGCATAGAGTTAGCTAGGGATTACCAAATGATAATGGGATCCTGTCTTATTATACACACTGAACACTGAAATAAAAAATATATTAATTCACAGAGCAAGGAGATTAATAGTTATTTGATGTAACAAATTAAGCTTGTATCTTTTAACTCTTACGATCTGAAGTGAAATGTTTATGCCAAAATTACTGGGGCACACCACATGTTCCTTAGACTCATTTGAATTTTTGAGATCAGAACGAGTTAGTGTTTTGACGAAGCTATCTAAATAATTACTTCATCTGCATTTCACAGATCATTAACGCAAAATTTTTTTCCATACTAACCAATCTATCTGTGTATACAACATGAGTTCACAAGGTAATTATCTGCTTTCTAATATGTTCCTTTGGGCAAGGGAGGCAGATAAAGGAAATACTTGCAGTCTTTTGAGGACTCAAGCTATAACTTTCACCACTTTAGAGTCATCAATCTTTTATTTTCTCCAACTTTCTACCTAAGGAGGTACAGTCTAGGAACAAATGAATGGCATCAATTTTGTAATTCACATAGTATAGGAATCTTTCTCCAAAACAGACATTCTGAAAGTTCAACAAAACCAGCAAAAATCCTACAAAGCTCATACAATATGTCCCATATTTTATACACCAACTTATTTTTAGGAACAATAAAAGAAAGGTCTATTTTGCTTTTCACGTAGGACATTGGTCAGGAAGCCCTGTATTTCTACAGAGGGACAGCTTTTTGTTATCTAATTGAACAGACACCACCTACCAAACAACGAGTCATGGAAAAACTACATTTAATTCTGTGGAAAGAAGATAGAATAGGATTTCAATTTCAAAATTACTTCATGTTATTATTCATAAGATTATAATTAGGGGAAGATGGACAGGATACATATTATTAAAATATATCATTAAAAATAAATCACATTAGTTATCTATATACACAGGATGGCCAAAAAGTTCATGTGCACTTTTAAACTGCACACGAACTTTTCGGCCATTCTGTATATTATCTAGGCTTACTTAAGAAACTGTATGCTTTTCAAACTGAATTCTGCAGTCATATGCTTGGGTACGTAAGTCTTGGATGAAGGAAAATACATAAGTATAGTACCTGAAATGAGTTAGAGTTAGAACTTGTTTCTAAAATGCAAGTTTCTTTTCTAGGCCCTGGATGTTTATAAAGACCTCACACTGGCGTTAAACAGTGAAATAGCTGGAATTTATTTTTAACGTAGATTTGGAAATACATTAGCATTCATTAAACTCATGCTTCTGAGCTAAAACATACCTACGTCATACTAGCATATTTAGCTATAATGTGTTTCTTTTTTCTTTTTTTCCCTCCTTACTTCCTTCTCTTCCTTTTTTCTTTTTAAATATTCACAGCAGTGGACAGGAAGGATAACACTGAAAAGAAAAATAGTTCATTGTTCTGGAGGCAAATCTTTTTTTCTTTATCAGTAGATATGTACCCTCATGTTAAATGTCAAGGAAGAACAGTGATTTTCACAGATGCACTTCTTTTTATATTTAACTTTTAGAAGATATATCTCGGAGAAGATCTTTTATTTTAAAAACCTAAAAATGTTGCACCATCAATTTCATACATAGTGAAATAAAATTTTATTAAAAGTATCATTCTGGTTACTTAAGTAACAGAAGCAGTTTAACTGGCTGGCTGCTTTATTTTACTCAAACAATCAAAGTAAATAACTATGTTTTGGGACCATAAACTAGACTTTATTTTCCATGCATTTACAAACAATAATATATCTTTTCTCTTTCTCATATTAACTGACAATCTGAGAACCACAAGTGTTATTTTATTTTTCTTGACTACATGATAATGATAGCGATCCCAACCTTCCATTATTAAAATTTCAGAAAATATCATGAGCAAAAATTGTGCAATACTTTGAAGGGTCACTGAGGTCCCAGAAATAAATCTGAGGGAGAAATTGGAGAAATAACTTTGAAATACAATTTTTCTGTAACATAGGAAGAAGTTGCATGAAACTGGAGAGACTAAGGATTCCTGATTTGAGGCTTTATAAAGTAAAAATGTTATGCCACTTTCTTCGCTGTTAAGTACTATCTAGACTGTGTCATCCCATTGATATCATTTTAATTACTTCTATTTTAAGGGACTTTTCAACTTCTCCCCATGTGACTGTATAAGGTTTTGTTTTTTTTTTTTATTTTCTGCTGAAATATCTTGATTTAATATCAGTAAATTATTTATGGAAAATTTTGTTTAATAGTTATATATCTTGGCTCTGCGCCTGTGGCTCAACGGGCTAAGGCACCAGCCAAGTACACCTGAGCTGGTCGGTTCGAATCCAGCCCGGGTCCGCCAAGCAACAATGACGGCTGCAACCAAAAAATGGCCGGGCGTTGTGGCGGGCGCCTGTAGTCCCAGCTACTTGGGAGGTGGAGGCAAGAGACTTGCTTGAGCCCAGGAATTGGAGGTTGCTTTGAGCTGTGATGCCACAGCACTCTATCCAGAGTGACAGCTTGAGGCTCTGTCTCAAAAAAAAAAAAAATAGTTATATATCTTCTGAGCAGACAGTCTTTTTGGTATTTATCAATATACAACCGATACTTATTGCACACAAATCATACGTGACCCTTGCTCTTAGAAAGTGCTCTTAGATCCACCGCATAGAGGGAATCAATCGGGTGTTGAGTTAGAGGAAAAATGCTCACAGCAGTAACATGGCTAATTTAGAGCAGGGGTTCAAGGGAGACCTCCCTGAAGACACTTTAATGGAGGCTTGGAAGTAAAAAGACATGAGAACTGTACAAAGCAGGAAGAAAGAGAGAACTATTAGAGAAATAAAGACAAAGGCTTTTGATAAGAGAAAAGGGTCAGCCTGTCGTGGGATCTCAGAGGCTGCTATGGGCTGGGGATTTAGTTGCCGGAAGTGAGGTTAGAAATGCCTCCTTAATGCAGCAGGTGAGTGGTTTAGACAAACAAAAGCCACTGGAGAGTTTTCAGCCAGAGAATATGAATATGTTCCAATTTATACTCTAGGCATGTCACTTGGTGGCTGAGTGGAAAAGTGACTGCAGTGGGACAAAAGTGTTTAACAAATCTCTATACCTACACATGTCAATTCAGTCGCCACCAGCCAGCCACACGAGGCTACTTCCATTTAATTAATTAAGAATAAATAAAATTAAAAATCTAGCTCTTCAAGAGTCAGCTGGGACCGCAGATCACCCGACGCACAGCACGGATGGAGACCCTTTCCGTCAGGGCAAGGACGTTTCTCGGAGGTGCTGCTCTGCCGTGTCCCCATGTCTTGTCTGCAGCTTTCAGCTTCTCCACCTCTCTGCGGCATCTCCCACCGTGTGGCCGATCCTCATCCTCATTCCGCACTTTCTTCACTCTTCTCTTTGTATGGCCTCTTCTCTGCTTCCTTCTCCTTCAACAGCCTGTTTCACAACTTCATTGAGCTATTTACGATTGTGGCTTAAATTCAAAATATCCACCAAAGTATTTTGTTAACTCCACGGCCACTAACTAAACCTGACCCCAGTGATTTTATCAAGGACGCTACTTGCCTCTCAGTCACCAGCCTGAAGTCATCTGACTCCTCAACCAGAGACAGGCCTTCATTCAGTAAGTTGCTTAATTATACATAATCTACCATCATCATGTCTCTTACCAATTTTTTAATTCCGATAGTGCCTACTTGATTCTATTGCTGTAATTCCCCTGATAAAATTTATTCCAAATCAGCATTTGAAGACTAGTGTTGAAGTTTCAAATAATGTCCTCAGAAATATACGCTACTTTCTTAGATGTGATGGTTTTGCTGGGATTCAGAAAGCTATAGAGCAGTGGTTCTCAACCTGTGAGTCACGACCCACAGGAACTGTATTAAAAAGCCATGGCATTAGGAAGGTTGAGAACCACTGCTGTAGAGGATCAGACCAGCAGCAGTCTACCAAACACTGACCATGACCCTGTTTTGGTGCTTTTTTTTGGTGCCAGTTTTGCTTCGAGAAGAGCCTGGAGGTTCCTCTTGGTCCTACCACTGAGCTGGATCACTGGTTGTTGTATGAAATCCACTTTTCATCACACAATCAGATCAAGAAATGGTCTGTCATTATTGTACAAAATAAGCAAAGGTGACACTTGAAAATGATGATTGCTCTGATTTTCAGTCAGCTCATGGGCTTTTTCACCTTTCCAATTCGCTTCAAATGCCGAATGACCATGGAATGGTCAACACTCAGTTCTTCTGCAGCTTCTCATATAGTTATCAGAGGATCAGCCTTGATGGTTGTCAACTTCTGATGGCTGGCAAGGATGCTCCTCATCTCCTTTGAAAAACTTCTTGAACCACCACTGCACTGTACATTTGTTAGCAGTTCCTGGGCCAAAGGTTTTGTTTGGTGTGAGTTGTCTCCGATGCTTTACCACCCATTTTAAGAAAATCACTTGAATTTCATAACTTTTTATTTCCGTAGTCCAAAATAAATATAAACAGCAAATAATAATCCATTAGCAACAATATACAAAGTAAGAAATGCACATTAAAATGATGCATAATATAAGCACATTTAAAAATGCATTGCAGTATCAAATGGCAGATTTCAACAATGCAGAAACCACAATTACTTTTGAATTAACTTGTAGATTCAAAACTGTTTAGTGTCTTTCTTTAATCCTTAGCACATTTTTAATCTGTTTCTGCTTTTACTTATTTATTATTTACTTATTTATTTATTTCAGAGTTTACAATTTTCCACCCTGTTTATAGAGTTTATTGTCTTATATCTGATTATTTCTAAGATCAATCACAGCATAAACAAATTTACATCCCTTGAAGCATCTAGTGTATTTATTCAATTGAATCAAGCAAAAACATAAATACCCCTAATTCATTATAAATTTTATCACAGCTGTAGGGAGATACAGTGCCTTGATCTATCTATGTATCAAAATATGTCTAAGGTCCTTGTGAAAATTGTTCTGGCAGAACACGCTGATGCTCTGAAGTTTACAAATGAGAACTGAAGTCTTCAGTCAATTTAAAGTCACTCAGATTGATTGTTCTTACCTACGGAATGAAGCATAAAATGTTCTGTTTTGTCAGAGAAAAGGTATTTGATAAGGATGAATGGAACATCATGCTTGAAATTCTCAAGTGACTGTATTCACCTGTGAGTTAAAGTCTGCCAAGATTTCAGTTCACAAATTATTTAGCTCAAGACAAATGCCCAAGAATGTAAAAGTCATGATTTCTACTTGAATATTTAGCAAAATTCTCTTGATAGGTGGCTCTCAAAGTGAAGAACAAATAGGCTGACATCTTGATGAACCACGTGCCAATTGCTTCCTCAGAACTTCTGTGAGAGAAGGCATTTCAAGAGGAAAATATTTTCATCTCTTAAGTCATAAAATGTACAGAAAATATTATTGAAGTTTGACTATTTGCATATACTTTTAAGAAATCAGTTAAAATATTTTAAGTGAATAATTATTTGATGGTCATGTATAAAGTTTTATAAAAGCATTCATTCCTTCTTATGCCTCTATAACTATACATCTAAAACTTATATGTAGTTACAAAGGAATTTAAAAATTGTACCACACAATTTGGGCTTAATCTTGCAAATGCTATGGGCCAGCCCTTTGCTCTTTGGTCACTGCTGCTCATTCAGGAATATTATATTATATAACTAGTTCCATTAGGTGTCACTGGATAGGTTCATAGTCTCAGGTGGATAAGCCATGCATAACATCTAGTAACCAAGTATAGATTGAATTTTTGGAAGAGTTATTGTTCTAAGATGCTGTTTTTGAAAGTTATAATTTGAATCATAACAAGCAAGATGCTCAGCTAAAATGAAGTCTGAATTTGAATATTTGGATCAGCAGAACAATTTGAACTTGTTCAGTTATTATTATAAGTCATTAGTAATACCACTAAAATATTATTCTTAAAATTTATACATTAATGAATCAAATGCCCACTATTCTATCTATCCTAATCAATCCTTCTTTCCCTTGATCTCTACTTCTAGTGGCATTTGAATTTAAGTCCTTTCTAATATTAAAAGAAAAAAAAGAAGAATGTTGAGAATGGTGACTTATCTGTGCTCTGTGGAAAAATATTCTTCTTCCTCTGTCTCAACCCTCCATTCTCACCTGATTGCTCACGAGCCCATTCACGATCTGATCTTCCATGGTCCATCCCAAATATTCCCTCATCCTCACATTTCCATGTGTGTTTCTATCTATGAGAAGAAAAGATTTTGTTCCTCTTTAAGTAACTAAGGTTTTGTGTCAGAAACCGAGAGGTATTGATACGGCGGGAAGGAAGCACACACTTGGGAAGGAGGAAGAACATGTGAAGCGTAAACACTCAGGTCCTTTCACCCACTAAGTGTGTGTGTGAAGATTCAGGTTTTATGATTGTTCTTTTTGTCTTCTTTTGAGACAGAGTCTTACTTTGTTGCCCTCAGTAGGTACAGTGCCCTGGCATCATAGCTCACAAAGTGAAACTCTTGGGCTCAAGAGATCCCCTTGCCTCAGTGTCCTGAATATCTGGGACTACAGTCACCCACCACAACACCCAGCTAGTTTTTCTATCTTTAGTGGAGTCTGTGGCTTGTTCTTGTCAGGATGGTCTCAAACTCCTGAGCTAAAGAGATCCTCCTGCCTCAGCCTCCCAGAGTTCTGGATTGCAGGCATGAGCCACCACACTCATCCTTTATGATTATTCTTGCTGATGAACTTTAAGATTTTCCACATAATGTTATTGGTGAAAACAAGTTTCACCTTTAGGCATATGTAGAGTAGTCACTAAACTTTTGAGCTTTTACAAAAATACTTTGTCTTCATACACTTATTTTTTGATATACAGTATTTTATGGGTTTTTTGTTTGTTTGTTTGTTTTTTGAGACTAAGTCTCACTTTGTAGCCCTCAGTAGAGTGCCATAGCAACCTCAAAATCTTGGGCTCCAGTGATCACCTTGCCTCAGCCTCTCAAGTAGCTGGGATTACAGGTGCTCACCACAATTCCTGGCTATTTTTAGAGACATGTTCTCACTCTGGCTTAGGCTGGTGTCAAATCTGTGAGCTCAGGCAATCCACCTGCCTCCCAGAATTTTATGTGTTTTTAATATAAACAAATGGTAAAATAAATTACATAAGATAATGTTGGCCAATATCACCACTTCAATTCTTTTTAATGAAAGCGAATATTGAATAAACTTGGCCCTGATAAGGCTAAACAATGCTATGCCTATCATCTTGATTTTTTGCCATGGCACACAACATTATTTGCAACGTAAGAACTGACACAGTGAGTCTATTATTTCCATAAGCTGATAATAATAATTGTGTTGGTTGATGATCAGAAAAGAATATTTAAGAACTTTGTTTAAACACTGGTGAAAAATGTGTAAAGAATATAAACTGTTCAAAGAGTAAAAGTACAAGTTATCAATAACCAGACAAATAACGTCCACCTATAGTACCCCCGTATGCAAATTCAAACCCTACGACATTATGTGTTAGCTAATAGGCTGCAAGGACAAGAATCAATGGGAATCAATCATTTTACTGTTGAAAGAGTATGGAGCATTTTGTCTTTTTAATCCTTTTGTCAGGCTTTCAAATTAATACTTCTGACATGCCAATTTAATTCAAATACTTTCCTACCCCAAAGCCTACGGAGAGTTCCTAAGACCCACACAATGAAGTACAATTTCTGAAGACTGTCTACATGAATTACATGCCCTTTGATCAGTTCCTCCCCTTTCCAACCCAGGCCCTACCTCCAGCCTCCGGTCACTCCCATTCTACTCTGTTTCTGTGAGGGCAACATTTTTAGAGTCTACTTATAAGTGAAAATAGGAGGCATTTGTCTTTCTGCACCTGATTTTTTTTTTGTAGCATACAGGAAATAATAATGCTTTGTATATTACTAAAAGAACAGTTTTTAAATGTTTTTACCCAACAGAAATGGTAAATATATGAGGTGATGGATTTGTCAATTAGTTCGATTTAATCATTCCACAGTACAACCATATATCAAAATATTACATGGTACTCTTATAAGTGTATAATGTATTCAATTAATATTCATCAATGAAAAATTTCTTTTAAATTTAAAAAATTCTGATGTAATCAAGCTGCCTGCCTTCTGATCAGTTCAGCAAATTGCAGTCACATCTTCCCCTCCATAAATCTTGATTACTGTTACTGCTGGAATGTCATAAGTCCTCTCAAAGTAAGACCATTCAAATTCTCCCAGTTTTTCAAGATCTCAAAAGAATTCCTTGACCATTATGGGCCTCTGACCAATCATTATCTGCACAATTGATTAAGCAATTAGCCACAGCAATTACACAGTGCTCGCTTATTATAGTGCCTCTATTATTGTCCTTAACTGTTATTTAAATCTTTTATAATTTATTTTCTTTTCAAAGTTTTGTGCCTTTTCTTTCCACCTATATTATAAACTATCAGAGATTAGGCAGTGAGTTTTATAACAGTGATCTTCAAACTGGTGCCTGAGTACTCCGAGGAGTTGTATCAAGCCTTTGAAGAGCATTTTCAGGAAGTTTCTATCCATTATCTGAGATTGATCCTGCAATCCCATTACTAGGGATCTTCCCAAAAGAAAAAAAAATTCATTTTACTACAAGGATATAGTATTCGAATGTTTATACTAGCCCAATTTACAATTGCAAAGATGTAGAAACAAGCCAAATGCTCATCAACCCATGAATGGATGAATAAACTGTGGAGAAGGTACACCACAGATGAATAAACTGTGGTGTATGTACACCATGGATGAATAAACTGTGGTGTATGTACACCATGGGTTAATAAACTGTGGTGTATGTACACCATGGGTTAATAAACCGTGGTGTATGTACACCATGGGTTAATAAACTGTGGTGTATGTACACCATGGGTGAATAAACTGTGGAATGTACACCATGGCATACCATTCAGCCATAAAAAGATGGAGATTTTGGTATCCTTTGTTGCAACTTGGATGGATTTTGAGAACAATCTTCTGAGTATCATAATAATGTAAAGACAGACACCACATGTACTTTTACTGATTTGAAACTTGTAGATGAACAACAATATGTTCACATGAGAGAGAAACTCAAATAAATCCAAGAAGAAGGCAGGGAGGAAGCGCAGGAGGGATTGGGGGTGGGGGCGGTGGGTTCCTTCCCAGCAGGGACAAGTGTGTGGGGTGCGGTACCCTTCCCGTGTGAGGGACACGGCTACAACTGACACTTCGCCTTACAAATGTTAGCAGTGTGGTCTACTTGTATGTAGTGTCAGAGTAAAGGAAAATAAAAATTAATAAATATTAAGAGGAAAAAAAAATTTATTTGCTGGAATAACAACAAGAATAATCAGATAAACCCTCAAAAAGTGACTGGAGGAGGGTTAGCTGGTCCTATCAGATACTAAAACATATAATGAAGTATGTACAATATAAAAAAGGCCAATCTGGATGAAACAAATGCAAAAAAGCCAAACCTCTGACCCATCGGGAACCTTGTCCTCTGTGCATTGACACCACACTGTCCACGCCTCCCTCTGTCCACACCACACCACACTGTCCACGCCTCCCTCTGTCCACACCTCACCACACTGTCCACGCCTCCCTCTGTCCACACCACACCACACTGTCCACGCCTCCCTCTGTCCACACCACACCACACTGTCCACGCCTCCCTCTGTCCACACCACACCACACTGTCCACGCCTCCCTCTGTGCACACCACACAACACTGTCCACGCCTCCCTCTG